>CAUYQG010247662.1:0-27276 GCA_963574415.1 Tarsius wallacei | reverse complement strand
TATTCAGTTCAGAATAACAAAGGCAGGAGGGTGTCATGAGAGCAAATCCAGCATGACTACCTCTTGCTCCAAGAAGTTCAAAGCATGGAGGGAGTGAGGCAGGGAAACACAAGCATGTTTTCCTTCCAGGTTTCCTCATTGGTGTGAGATAACTGAGGAGCCTAACAGACATTGTATCCTTGTACACACACACACACACACACACACACACACACACACACACACACACACCAACTTAATGACCAGGAATTGTATTTTCTAAAGTTGAAATAGCCTGAGGCTCATATGTTTGTCTTATAGTTTCATAAACTAAGTCTGCCTTTATCCAATCGAGTTGGATTGTTCATATTTTTTTCCTCTTTCCTTTCCTCCGTTTTAAACTCTGCTTCTCAAGGCTGCCTGGATAAGAAACGGGGCCATATTCTTCATTGAAATATTTTAATGGCCACTCACTTTGTTTTCAAAGAGGCTAAGAAGTAGTCTCAGCAGGATCTCATTAAATTCTTAGCCAACTGCCCTCCTATTTCTTCTGTGAGTAGGGTTGTGAGGTGGGAGGTGGCAGGAAGGTTGTCTCCAGTCACAGATGAAAGACAAGGGAAGCTAGAAGTTCCTAAGATAAACTTTGCTTTCTCTTATCGTTTTATGTGGGGATGGACCTATTCTATTTGCTAGAGGCAGGCATGCCTTTTCATTTTTAAATTCATTATAGAGAATTGAACTTTATCTTAGTTTCCTCCTAGGTCATTTGAATTTGAAATATGATTTCTAATTATTTAGATAACAATATTTCAACGCAAAACAATTTAGAAATCCTTTGGCATGTATAATAGTGGTGTTTTACCTCCAAGGAAAAGAAAACAAACATTAATTGAACGCCAAATAGGTGCCAGGGCTTCTCACACTATTTTGGTACTACCTAACTGCCTACCTGGCATTCCCACTTAACTGTCTAATAAACTTTCCTCATCTTCCCTCCCACACCCCCTCATCTCATTGTCTTCCTCATTGCAGTCAAACTCCATCCTTCCAAGTGCTCAGATTTGGTCATCCTTAATTCTCCTACATCTCCCATCCAACCCATCAATAAATCCTTTTACTTTGCTTTGAAATATGTCTGGAATCAGACTTTTTTTTTAGTCGGAGTCTCACTCTGCCGCCCAGGCTGGAGTGCAGTGGCATGATCATGATGATCATGGCTCACGGCAGCCTCGAACTCCTGGGCTCAGGTGACCCTTCCACCTCAGCATTGTGAGTAACTGGAACTATAGGCTTGCACCACCATGCCCAGTTAATTTTTTTTTTTTTTTTTTTTTTTGTAGAGACGAGGTTTCACTATGCTACCCAGGCTGGTTTCAAACTCCTGGGCTCCAGCGATCCTCCTGCCTCAGCCTTCCGAAGTGCTGGAATTATAGGCTTGCACCACCGTGCCCACTGGAATTAGACTACTTCTTAGCATCTCCTCTCCCGACCCAAGCTATTTAGATTGTTGCAATAGACTTCTAACTGTTTCTTACTTTTGCACATACTCTTCTTTCATCACTGCACCTAGATAATGTTTTTAAAGTTCAAGACAGATCAGAGCATAAACAATTACCTACAAAGCTCCTAGATAATTTGTATGTTTTCACAAACCCCATCCACTTACTCTGGTTCAGCCACACTAGCCTTTGTAATTGTTTAAGCTCTCTCAGGGCCTTTGCACTTGATGTAGTCTCTGCCTGGAACACCCTTCCTCTTCTCATACTTCAGGTCTTGCTCAAATATCGCTTTTTCCCACAAGGCTTTTCCTAACCACTCTAATAAAAGAATAAAAGATCCCCACCCCATCCCACATATATATAGTAATTTCTACTCTCATTATCTGTGTTATTATTTTTTCCATGGTATTTGTCACCCTCTGACATATTACATATTTAAAAAATTTGTTTTCCCTATTCCTCTGTACTAGAATAAAAACCCACTAAAAAAAGGAATCTTTATTTTGTTCACTGCTATTACTTTGGTGTCTAAAAAAGTATCCACTCTGTAAATACTTATTAAATTAATTAATTAATTCATTCGACAATGGTAGGAGGTAGTTACTATTAGTCTCACCTCAGGTGGAAAAAAACAAAAACAAAACACCACTTCCACTATCAAAAAACCCTTAGCCGGGCTTGGTGGCTCAGCCTGTAATCCCGCGCCTTGGGAGGCTGAGGTGAATGGATTGCCTGAGCCCACGGGTTCGAGACCCGCCTGGGCAACTTGGAGAGACCTCATCTCTACAATAAATCAAAAATTAGCCGGGCGTGGTAGCACGCTCCTGTAGTTCCAGCTATTTGGAAGGCTGAGGCGGAAGGATTGCCGGAGCCCAGCAGGTTGAGGCTGCGGTGGCCAGGAGCGGCCACTGCACTCCAGTCTGGGCGACAGAGTGAGACTCCAACTCAAAAACAAAGCAAAACAAAACAAAAAAACAAACCCCAAGCAGGTACAACAAGCTTAAATAACTTTCTCAAATTCTTTTTATATATAAATACTTAAAAAATGCCCATCAATAGGAGACTGTTTAAAGTTATGTTATATCAAAATAATGGACTAATATGCAGCCATAAAGAATAATGAGGGCACATTTTATATTCTGATATAGGAAGGTCTCTAAGACATATTGTTAACTTAGGTATAGAAGCATGTATTGTATGTTACCATTTGTATAAAAATCAAGAAAAATATGCATTTGTTGTGTATGCATAGCCTAAATCTGGAAGGATACACAAGAGACATTGATTGAAAGGTGGTGACTGGAGAGAGATGTAGAAGGGAATCTTGTCCCTTTATGACCATTTGTACCTTTCACATTTTGAAGCATCTGGATATGCTTTTTCAAAAATCAAAATAATAACTTGCCTAAAACCAGACACCTCATAAGTGACAAGAGTGACCTTTAAATTCAAGATACCAGACTCAAAATCCCACTTCCTTTCTACTAACTCATATTAGCTTTTAGAGAAAAATAGCTAAATCAATTCATTTCACTTTTCTAGTGGGTTAAATTCTTGTAAGTCATCTCAATTGTGTAAGATGCAAAGGGATGTTGACTTTTAGCCAAGTGACTATCAAAATGTGAGTAGCACAAGTAAATCAGAATGCTTACCTTTCCTAGTCTGCTGAAATAATTTATTTTTTCTTCACAGTTGCTGGCTGGCAACTCCAGAAGAAAATAATTATATAAAAAGTCCATTGTTGTGGTCATTCATCATACCTGTAGCCATTATCCTCATCAGCAATATTGCTATATTTATTAAAATCACAATCAAAGTGCTGTGGAAGAGTAACCAGAATCTGACGAGGTAAGACTCCTAAAGAGTAGGAAACCGCCAGGCAAGACTCATCCAGCACATAATATGGCACCATAACACATGTATAGTTCTTGGAGGGCTTTCAAACTCTGAGGCAATGGCAGGGGTATGTAGTTTGCAGGAGCGAGTTCCTCTTAAGTTTTGGCTCAGAAAGTGGATCTTACTTTCTAATACCAGTGCAGGTGGCCCTCAAGTCTCCTTGGTTTCCACATCCATAGATTCAACAAAGCAAGTATCAAAAATATTTGGGAAAAAAAAACATTAAAAAATAACAATGCAATAATAAAAAATATATAGTATAACAACTATTTACATAGTATTTACATTCTATTAGGTGTTATAAACAATCTAGAGGAACTTTAAAGTATATGTGGGAGATGGGCATGGATATATGCAAACACTATGCCATTTTGTATAAGGAACTTGAGCATCTGTGGATTTTGGCATCCAAGGGGGTCCTGGAAATAATCTCCTGCAGATACCCGGGGAAGACTGCACTACAATGTGGATATACTGCATTACATACTATAGTTTAGTATTATATAAACTCAACTAAAAATGAAACCCAAAGATTTTGAGAAAAAATTTTCTTCCCTGACTCCAAATATTCAAGAAATCATTAATTAAAGAAATTCCAGGGGTATAGACTTTCTATTAATTAAAGAAATGAGAGGGTTGTGAAGAGATGCTTGTACCTACACTTTCATTTTACAAAACATGTTGGCTATATTTTACATGTATTGCTTTAATTACACAATGGCTTTAGATGTTTTTAATTAGTGGCAAAAAATTTGGATATTTACCTAAAAACTGGATTTTATCTTGAAAAAAGTGGATCATCTGGCAAGACTGAGTCCATGTTTCTTGCAGATGGGGCATGTGCTTTCTGGTTTATCAGTTCCCATCCAGACTGTTTCTCTCCTATTATAAAATTTCTGTCTCCAAAAAGCATTTTCATGGCCATTCCTGTTATACAAGAGCTTTCAGTCAGAGAGACAAAGAACAGAAATTATTAGACATGTATACCCCATCCCCCTCAATTCCATCTCCATAGCACAAATTGTTAGAACACATGCTAATGAGGGTATGAGTTCAGATTTAATTCTACCAGATTCTGCTCATATTATAAGTAGACTTACTAAATACAAGCACATCTGTGAGCTTATAGTAAGCTCATAAATGGATCTGCTTAGTAAACAGATGGGTGAAAACCACCATCATTAGTGGGAATATAAACTTAAATAGTACTTTACAGCAGCGGTCTTCAACAAAACTGGCACCAGTGACCAGGTTTATTGAAGACAATCTTTCCATGGATGGGGTGGAGGGGGGAATGTGCAGTGTTAACTTTAATCTGTATTTTCAGTCGTTCCCTAGCACACCTCAGATCACCAGGCATTAGATTCTCATAAGGAGCACACAACCTAGATTCTTCGCATGCACAGTTCACAATAGGGTCTGCACTCCTATGAGAACCTAATACCACTGCTGATCTGACAGGAGGTGGAGCTTGGGTGGTAATGCCATGACAAGGAGCAGCTGTAAATGCAGATAAAGCTTCACTCGCTTGCCCACCACTCACTTCCTTTACAGATCAAGCGTAAATATCATTTTTCCTATAGGAAAGATAATTCATATTAAGGAGAAATGTGAGGAAATATTATCACTGATACACATTAAAAGCTGTGTTTAGTAGCAATGCAGAAAAACCTTGGTGAAAGTTTCTTTGCCTAATTGCAAATTAGGATATATTTTCTTTATATAAGACAATATCAATTTTTGGTCACAGATACCAACTAAATTTGTATTTCCAAATTTTGATAGGTAGCCCATGGTTCTTAAATTGTCCTAGTTATGGTGAAAAGCATGCAACAATTTTTGCTTAACAAATTTTCTTCCATGTGTTAGTTAGCTACATAACAAATCACCCCAAAACTTGATGGCTTAGAGTGACAAATATTTATTATTTGTCATAAATTTGAGTGTTGGCTGGGTAGTTGCTTGGTTTTGGCTGGCGTGAACACTGATGGGTGATCCAAGATGATTCACTTTCATGGTGATTGGTGGTTAGTTGGTCTTAGAAGCAACTACTTATTTGGGAAAGCTCATTTCTGTTCCACATGTCTCTCAACCCCCATTAGACCATCCCAGGCTTCCTAACATCATGGTCTCAGGGTTCTACAGATCAGTGAGGAAAGACAAACTCTAATGACCAAATGTTTTCAAGTCTCTGCTTGTGACATTTGCTAATGTTTCACTGTTCAAAGTAAGTCACACGGCCAAGCCCAAAATTCCAGGGGTATAGACTTTCTATGAGAGGAAGAAGATTGCTCTGCATCTAATAAATCTTTCTCTCCTACATTAACTCCAGGCAGGGGAGGAAGCTCCCAGATGCCAAAAAAAAAAAAAAAAAAAAAAATTCCTCACTAGCTTATCACTAAATTAAATTAAATTAAATTTCCATTCCAATGAAAAAGTTGATTCTTGAAATTTGCCTGCAGTAGTACTAAGGAACTGTTTTTGCCTGAGTTTTTAAACAAGCATCGATGTGTTCTTAGATAAAACCTGATAAATAAGATTTTATTCAGAGTAACAAAGTCTAGTATCATTTTTCTACCCAAGGCATAATGTTGTTAAATGAACAATGTATATGGGCAGGTAAATATGCATTCTAAATAGGAGAGTAGTCTCTCGAGGTAGAGTCTAAGAAAAATAATAATAAACAGGAGAGTAATAATGATATTAATAAGTAAAAACCTAATAAACCATATTTTCTTTCTTGCTTTCTTTGACCCAGCACAAAAAAAGTTTCATCCCTAAAGAAGATTGCTAGCACATTTTCTGTTGCAGTTGTTTTTGGAATTACCTGGCTTCTGGCATTCTTAATGCTACTTGATAATGATAACATCAGGATCATCTTCAGCTACATGTTCTGTATTTTCAACACTACTCAGGTATGGTGTGGGATAGTCTAAAAGTAGCAGACTACACAGTGGTGGATATGATATCAACCTGAACCTTGCTTAGTGGGAAAACAAAGGGAAGCTCTTTATGGCTTATCTACTATGTCCTTTCCTGAGATGGAGATCATAGACTATAATTGCACTAGGGTTGGGCTACATTAGTCTCTCTTCTCTAAGTAGGAGAGATTTTGTCAAGCAGCTGGATCAGAAGACACCTCCTTGCCTTTTCTCCCATGCAACAAGCTCATGGAAGCTCCTTACCATGGGTGGTATGGAAAATGTTGCAGTTATGGCTAGAGCTTGGACCCCTGTGGGGTTGGCTGAAGTTTTTTCTTCAATTCTTTTAAATTTATTGAGTCTGGTTTTATGGCTTAACATTTGGTCTGTCTTGGTAAACAAAACATTAACCCTTGAAAAAAGTATGTATTCTGTAGTTGTTAGGATATAGTGTTCTAAAAATGTTAGTAATGTCAAAGTGAAGTTAACATTATACAAATTTTCTGTTCTTACCAATATTTTTGTCTTGCTTTCTCAATTGCTGAAGGAGGAGCGTTAAAATTTCCATATATAATCATAAATTTGTGTATTTATTTCCCTAATTCTGTCAATTTTTACATCACATATTTTGATGTTCCACTATTAGATGCATATGCATTTATGATTGTTATGTCTTCTGAATGAATTGACCTTTTTGTCATTTAGATTAAAAAATTTCATTATTTCCAAAGGTACTTTTTTTGTCACAAAGCTACTTTATCTGATATCCAGTTTTCTGATGCATAACGGTTACATAATATGTATTTTTTCAATCATTTACTTACAATCCATCTATGTCTTTATATAAGTATCATGTGGACAGCAAAGATGAGTCTTACCTTTTTATCCATTCTGACAATCTCTGTCTTTTAATTAAATGTTTATTAAATCTTTAGTAAAAAGATTTAATTAGAGTGCTAAGTCCATTTAGACAATGTGTTTTTTGATATGGGTTAATTTGTGTCTACCATTGTACTATTTGTTTTCTGTTTTATTCCTCTGTTCCTCCTTTTCTGCCTACTTTAAATAAACTTAATATTATTAAGATTCGATTTTAATTTATATTTTAGTTATTAAGCAATATTTTGCATTTTGGGGGTAAATTATATTATATATCCTTGACTTTTCATAGTCAACATAGAGCTAATATTTTACCACTTCCAGTAAAAGAATCTTGTAACAGTATAAGTCCATTTATCATCCTCCCTTCCCTTATGTTATAGTTTTCTCATGTATTACATCTGCATACACTATAGATCATACCATGCAATGTTATTATTTTTGCTTTAAACAGACATGTCTTTTAAGGAATTCAAGAGAAAACGTTTTTTTATATTCAGTCATCTATTTACCATTTCCAGGTTTTTTGTTCTTTTCTAAAGATCTGAATTTCCATCTTGTATCGTTTCCCTTCAGTCTGGAAATACTCCTTTAGAATGTCTTGTAATGTATGTCATCTGGTGACAAATCTTCTGTTTTCATTTATCTGATATTGTCTTTATCATGCTTTCATTCTTTTAAAAAAATTTTGTTTTACAGTTGTGAGGTACAAGTGGGGATTTACTATGTAAGTAGGCTGTATGCAAGTGAAGTTTGGGCTTCTAACTGGCGCTCTCTCCCCTGATAGTGGACCAGGTAGCCAGTGTGTTGCCACATGACCTTCTTCCTCCTTCCTCCTTCCTCCTCCCTCCTTCCTTCCCCTAGCAGTGTCACACTTTCATTCTTGAAGGGTATTTTTACTAGAAATAGAATTCCGAGCTGACAGAAGCATTCTGAAGAAGTAGTTTTACAAACTGGCTCCATTTTCTAATGAGATTCTCAGTCTTTCATCTTCATTTTTTTCCTGTATATAATGTGTTATTTTTCTCTGATTGCTTTCAGGATTTTCTCTTTGATGTTCAGTATTTTGACTATGATATGCCTAGGTATTATTTTCTTTGCATTTATTCTGCTTGGGATTGCTGAGCTTCTAGAACCTGTTAATTTGTATCTTCTACCAAATTTGAGAAATTTTTCACCATTATTTTTTCAAATAGTTCCCCCCATTCTCTCTCATCTCATTTTCTGAGAATCCAATTACACGTATGCTAGTTCATTTGATATTGACCCACAGATTCCTGAGCTCTGTTCATTTTTCTCATTCTTTCCTCTTGCTCTTCACTGGATTGAATTATTCCAGTGATCTCTCTAAAAGGTCAATGACTATTCAATTATCTTCAGTCTGATGTTAAGCTTATCCAGTGATATTTTAGATATTTTTTAGTTTAAAAATTATTTTTATCATTTTAAATTCTGCTGATGTTTCCTAACTGTTTACTTATTAAAGGTGTATTTTTCTTTACATACTTAATAGCACATTATAATGGCACTCTTAAATCCTTGTCTGCTAAGTCTATTATCTGGGTCATTTTGGTTAATCTCCATTGAATGCCTTTTTTTATTTAGTGTGGGTTATGTTTTCCTGACCTTTCATGTCTTGTTATTTTTACTGTTTCTTGGACATTATAAACAATGCACTGTAACAACTCTGTACTTTGTTATAATCCTATCAAGAGTGGGCTTAGCAGACAGTTAATTTAGCTGGGCTGAAACTGAAAACCTTGTCTTCCCTTGGGTGGACAGCTGCAATGTCTGTTTAGTTCTTTTAACCTTAGTTGGATTTTTTAGATTCTTCCCTATTCATACACAATTCGGGGGTCAGTAATAGATTTGAAGCTCCTCCTCTCTGCCTCCTCCTTTCCCAGATATTCTTCCTTTCTTTCTAGCTGCTGTGGTTGTCCTAAACCCTGTCTTCTGGTACTTCAATCTAATAAGAACCCAATAAGTCTATTCAGTCTAACAGCTCTAGGTTTAGTCACCCTTAGTAGGGCTGAACAGTGCCAGCCTTCAGGCTAAAAGATATAAAAACAAAATGAAACAAAACAGGAAACCTACCCAGTGTTGGTTCCTTTCTTCAAATATAGACTCCCTTTTCAGTTTTAGACTGTTTTTGGTTGTCCTCCAATATTTACAGGTAGGTTTTAAAAGATTTTGTATCTAGAGTTGATAGTTGTTATTGATTTGATAGTAGCAGAATTTTATGTTGTTTTTGTGGCATAATTTTACATACGACTGAAGATGTTTTTATCTCTTGAGTCTTATCTCAAGGATATATTTAATCATAGGCCCTTTAAAAAGCACTTCATTCACACTTTATTTTAAAATCTGAAAATAAGTTATGTGTATATGTATATATATTTTTTCCTTTGGAAATCATTCTACAAAGCTGAACATTTATATTATGGTCACCTTCTGATTTTCATCATCATAAAAATAGGGATAAAGATAAACCAAAATAGTGAATAAAAATAAAAACAACTGTGTTTGAAATCAGAGAGTTTTGTTTCTTCTAAATTTTGTATTTATGCATTATGTATGAGGAATGCCAAACTTTAAATAAGACAGGAATGCATTATTATTATTGTTATTGTTATTGCTATTGTCGCTGTTATTATTTAATCGGAGTCTCACTCTGTCACCCAGGCTGGAGGGCAGTGGCACGCTCACAGCTAGCTCAACCTTGACTTGCTGGTCTCATGCGATCCTTCCTCCTCAGCCTTCCAAGTAGCTGGGACTACAGATGTGCGCCGCCACACCTGGCTAATTTTTTTATTTATTGTAGAGACAATGTCTCGTCGTGTTGCCTAGGCTGGTCTCAAGCTCTTGGGCTCAGGCAATCCTTTCGCCTTGGCCTCCAAAGTGTTGTGATAGCAGGTGTAAGCCACCACGCCTGACCAGGGGCATTATTGAAACAAATCTTGGAATCAGAATTTCTCTTTGTGCCTTCTACCATAGTGAACATTGTTTTTTACTCTGTTGAAATATGCTATAAGGACTTTACTGTCTGTAGTATGGAGTCTTATCTTTTCTGAGCCGGCAGAATTCCTTAAACTGTAGTATAATAGAATACTCTTCTCTTATAGTACTCATACCATTCCAGGATCATCTATGCAAATAGACATTATCACTGAAAGACCTACACAGCACAAGGAAAGGAGTTTCTTTCTGAGAGCTCACTCCTTTTAAGCTCCAGACCACAGACCACAGAGGCAAGAAAATAATTCCAAAGCCACATGAATGTTATAACTTTTTGAGAATTTCCAATTTTGATATTTATTGGGATTACCTCCTAACAATACTTTTTAAAGGTCATACTTTTTACAGGTCATTGATAACTTTTGTTTTCAAAGTATTTTTTACAAAAGCTCATTTACCTTTAACTTGTTCATCAAAGACTGAGAGAGGCATGTAAAACCTTTATTCTTATTTTTCTATTAATTTTTCTTTTAACATTTAGCTGTTTGTCTTTATATGAGTCAATGCTGTGTTACCGTAGTCCTGGAAATTTATGGAAGTTGCATATTTATGATGCACTATACCTATCATCAATATTACAAGTCTCTCTTGGTTCCATTTTGTCTTGACATCTGATTTTTCCATATATTAATGTAGCAGTTTCTAATTTGTTTTTATTTGGTTTTATCGAATTTATTTATGCTAATTCTTCTTTTATTTTTAAGTTTCCTCATCACTTTGCTTTTGAATTATCTCTTTTTAGACCCCACATATATAGATTTGTTTTTAATAATTTTCTCATAGTTTTTAAAATTTTATTTAAAAATTTAAGCTTTTGGCTATTTAGCCAAATATTAGCTACCAAAATTGAAATGTTTGTGCTTATTCTGTAATCTTATTTTCTTTTTCCACATCCATCCATCATGGTCTCCTTAGTTTTATATGTTATGTTACATAAATTATCTTTTAACATAACTTTTTCTTTTTGGAACATTTCATTCTACTTTAAATTATATTAATTGTACTCTTAAATATTACTACAATTTCCAATTTCCAGAGTAAAGCAGTATGCACTAATATATTTTCTTTTGAGGTAATAATTTCAACATTCTTTAGCTGCTTCTCGCCTCATGGTTTTGTTGGTACAATTTAAAATTTATCATGTTGTTGTTAAATTATGATGTCTACACTATTTTCTTTTAAAAATATTTATAATATATAGATTATATTTGACAATTGTGTTAATTACATCTTTCTTATACTTCACTTTATGTTTGAAAGGTTTCAATGTTTTTTCCAATTCTTTTATATTGGAATGTCTTATTATTTTGACTTATTTTAATGAATCTTTCATTAATATAGCATTTTTTGAGTAATTCTTTAGTGAATAGTTGGCAGATATTAATGAGGACTTTCCTAGCTGATAATTTTTCTTTAGATGCCATGACATGCGAAGTACAAATTAGCTTGGTATTTAATTATTGGCAATGATTTTTTTGTTGACGTTTTATAGAATTACTAAAATTTTATGTTATGGGAAAAAAGTCTGAGAAGGCATCAAAAATCCTCTTTTATTTTCCCCCATTCTCATGCCATTCTTTTTTAAACAGAAATTATTTTGAAATAATTTTAGACCCAGAAGAAGTTGCAAAATAGTACAGAGAGTTTCCTTGCACCCATCCCTGAACTTTTCCAGTGATTGAATTTTATAGAACTATAATACATTATCAAGCCCATGAAATTGACATTGGTACAATCCACATATTATTTCCTCGAAGTAATAACTTTCATTATAGCTTTATTAACTATGAACTAATGAATAAATATAACTTATCAAATAGATTTATTATAGTTTTATAAATATATATGTCCCTTTTTCGTACTCTAAAATTAACATGTTATGTATACAAGTCTCATCTCCTCAGTTAGAATATCAGTTTATATCACTCCTCTGAGAGCAAGAAACTTTCTTGTCCATATCTTTCACAGCAGATAACATGTTTTTCCAATATCAGGATGGACTCTAGTTTTCTCTAATATTTCATGAAGAAATTGCAGTGTTTGATGATTATCCTATTAAGTTGCTGAGAGTAGTAATCGTTCTGTGATGCTAGTGTCATGGTGGCTGTTTCTGGCTATGACCACATGTCATTGAGAAGGGAAGGCTTTACTACAAAATGGAAATTGTTGGGAAGGACATCTGATCAGATTCTATGATTGGGAGCTGCTTGGCTGTCTGAATTGCTACCACCATGTTTAAGTTTGTAGTACCTCATCCTCTATCCCAGGTAGCCTTCTCTTGTGCCTATTAGGACTAACTTCCTTAGACAATGGATGTGTGCCAGCCACTAAATTTCAGTGGGTAGGCTGGGCACCATGGCTCATGCCTGTAATCCCAGCACTTTGGGAGGCCTAGGCAGGAGAATTGCTTGAGCCCAGGAGACCCAGATCAGCCTCGGTAACACAGTGAGACTTCATCTCTACAAAAAGTAAAGTAAAATAAATTAACCAGGTTTGGTGACATGCACCTGTAGTCCCAGCTACTCAGGAGGCTGTGGCAGAAGGATCCCCTGAGCCTAGAAGGTTGAGGCTGTGGTGAGCAGTGATTGTGTACCTGCACTCCAGTCTGGGCAACAGTACGAGATCCCGACTCAAAAATAAATAAACCCATTTGAGTGGATATAGGCAGTGTTTTACTATTGTCAACACCCAATGGGAGCTCCCTAGAAGGGCAATAAATAGGGTAAACTTAGTCTGGGTTTGCCAGTTGATCCATGAGCATGTTGCCTAGAGTGAGCAGCAGTTTAGAGAAGAACCTGGATGAAAATATAGTCAAGGACATTCTCTCTTCTATGCATAGGAGAAGCACATTAAAAAAAGAAGTTATTACAAAATGCTAATGATAAAATGGTAAAATTACTACATGCTAAAACTGAGGGTGGCAGTGTGTCAAGGGCATGGGCTTAAAAAGGAAACTTAGCCTGTCTTCCAGCTTCACCACTAATGATTCTTATGATCTTAGAAAAGTCACACAACCTCTCTGGGTGAGGTATGTAAAATATAAAATGGGGGAGGGGCTGCATATTAAAATTGGCACAATTCTGCTGAATGTTGCCTACATTAAAATTTACATAGTGTGTTAAAATGCTGATTCCTAGGCCTCAACTCTTTCTTAATCAGAATCTATAGGGGTAAGAGTTGGAAAACTTCATTTTAAACAAGGACCCTAGGTGATTTTAATGTACACTAAAGTGTAGGAACGACTAGGCGAGTTCACATGTAAGGCTCTAGAGTTAAAATGCTGTAATTCTAGCTAACACTTACTAAATGCTACAGATATAACTTCAAAGGCACAATTTGATCTTTGTGTTAGTGGTAATCGGTTTGAGTCACACATTTTGTCCTTTCCGATAACATCTTTGGGATTTTAAGAAGCACAGGAATATTGGGAGTTCACCCAGATAGGGTCCCACAGATTGGTGTCTTTATGAATTCTCCATGGTCTAGGTCTTTTCCTAATTTGCTTACAATCAGAATTTTATCCAATCTTGGCTTTGCCTTAGAATTTAAATTCTGCAAAAATCAGATTAAGTAGTATACTCCACATAAAGGAGGCTTTTCTAGAGATCAGATTTCTCATGTACTCCCAAATAAATTTCTTTTCCTTGAACAATCAGAATGGTCAATGACAACTTCTGTCCTTCTGAAATCTGTGTCACTAAGCACAGGGGTCCCCATAGCCCAGGCCGTAGACAGGTGAGCAGCGCCTGCAGGGAGCTCTGCTTTCTGTCAGATCGTCCACGGCATTAGAATCTCATAGGAGCCCAAATCCAATTGTGAACTGTGCATGCAAGGGATCTAGGCTGTGGCTCCTTATGAGAATCTAATGCCTGATGATCCCCCTCCCAGCTCTCTCACCCCCATCTGTGGAAAAATTGTCTTTCACGAAACCGGTCCCTGATGCCAAAACGGTTGGGGATCGCTGCCTAAACACACTCCTGTTTGGCTTGGCTTCTGATGAGTTGGATACCATCTCTTGGGTAAAAATTAAGTTACTCTTTCTACTTTTGGCCAGATAACTCGTTTATCTCTTGCCAATATACATTAATTTTATAGTCAAACTATCAGAGTCTTTGGGTTATCTTACTGTAGCACTGGAAGTCTCCTATAACAGTACTTGCCAGATATGATTCTAGAATAAACCCTTAAAAGACTCGAGGCCCTGTAAATGCTAATCTGAAAGACATCTTGGATATTTATTTTTTAAAATAACTTTTTATGTTGAAACAGTTTAATACAAAATAATGGAAAAATAGTCCAGTTCCCACATATTCTTTGTCCAGCTTTCCCCAACAATAATATCTGATATCGCCATAGCACCATGTCAGAATAAGGAATTGACATTGGTACAATATTATCAACTTAGTTACAGATGCTATTTAATCTGCTTCTTGAGATGTCTTAAAGAGGCATGTTAGAAGCTCTACTACACTTTACGGTATCTTTCAATTACAGTTCCAAGCAAAGGGCAGCATCATGTATTGGGTAGAGGAAGGGTTTTGGAGCCAAAGTGTTCAATTCTAGATTCTACTGATTACTGGTTGGGTAAGTTATTTAATTTATCTGAACTTTAGTTTCCTTATCTGTGACATGGGGTTAGTAAGGCTTATTGTATAGGATTGATATGAGGATTAAATGAGGAGGATCAAATGATGAGGATTAAATGAAAAGTAAGTGACTGATACTAACATGACTTCAATAAATGGCAGTGTTTATTGAAAACATGTAGAAAATATCACTTGGCCTTTTGAGGCTCCATTCTGCATGCACCTCTGGTCTTCATATGTAAAGTACTGAAAAGCATTGAATAGAAGGGTTTTTATCTTTTTTTTTTGCCTTTGAATGCACAGACTTTTTAGTTATGACATGAAAACTCTAAGAAATGTGGAATCATAGAATGTTAGAACTGGAAGAATTGAATATTACATAGTTCATCTATCCCCTTCAGGAAATTGAAGATTAAAGGGATTAGGAAATGAGCAAAGTTGCACAACTAGCAAGAGGCAACCTTGGATGTGAACTTGGGTCTTCTATATCTCCTACTGTACTGTTACAGGCAGCATTTTTCATCTGGGAAGGACTTTGCCTCAACCCTCTTGGACCGAAAAACAAAACGTGCATGACAACTGCACACTGGCAAACTTGAGCTGTGGCGGTGCCGTGCAGGAGGAGAAGGATGGGTGGCTGGGTGAAATAAAATTTCTTCCTTGATACTGTATCACAGCACTTACCTAACATTAAAATTTTATTCTGTCTGCAGGGATTGCAAATTTTTATCTTCTACACTATTAGAACAAAAATCTTCCAGAGTGAAGCTTCCAAAGTGTTAAAGTCACTGTCGTCGTCTGCTGGGAGAATGAAGTCACTGCCTTCATTGACCCCACTGAGGCTGCGTGTGAGGATGTATAATCTGCTCAGTTCAATTCCAGCCCTATATGGACACTTTAGGCTACTGGAACCCTCTGTAATGACTGAGGAGATGACAGTCTCTGAAATTGACTAAGCAAATGAAAGCATGTAGATGGTGAAAGTTTACCTTTTGAGGTCTTTTTTAAATCAACTTGTATGAGTTTTATGTGTTTCCTTTCTTTATTTCCCAGTCCTCCCAGAAATTCTTTCGTAATATATTTTGCTCAAGGTTAAGAATTGGATAAAACCTGTTGTTTATTATCACCAGGGATAATGGACCTGGTCATTTTTGTATTATTCAATAGATTCTTACTTGAATGTGATGAGTTCCACACAGCTTTCAATATGACCGTTGTTCTCATATCACTAAGTCTTATATGATACACTTTGATAAAAATGTAGAACCTATAACAAATTCTTTTATAATTTACTAAAAAGACACAAGGAGAAAAATTTATTTTCTAGATCAAAATGACACCTGATGAACAGTGTGGAGAGATTTGCTTGTATGTATCAGACTTTTGATCTCTGAATATTTTAAAGTTGTATAGGTTTGTACTTTTATTTCTAATGAAAAATATGGCACCAACTTAACACCTAGAAAGGGATATGTGTTTATGTTAAAAAAAAAAGTATATTTTGTGACCAGAGAAACTGGCTCTGTAAGAGATGAGCAGTGAGACATGTTAGTTTGTTACTAAATGGATATTTCCTTCCATTTCTTAATATATCTGCCCTATTATTGATGAAGTGATACCTAGAGTCAAAAAATGAAAAGTTAGTCACAAACATCTTGTATGGCTTTTTAAAAGATTTAACTGGTCATGGAATTTCAAACACTTAAATTATGGATTGCTTCCTCATAAAAAATGACCTCTACTGGGGTGGGGAACATTCCCGCTGGACTTAGAATATATGGTCTTTAAATTGTTGTTTTCTGTTTTGCAGTAAACCAGGCAGCAGCTGTGAGAATGATGAACTAAGAGATTAGCCAATGTCATGTGGGCTTGAGAATAAAGAATAGTGGTTCTCAAAAGCTGGTGTTTTTCGTGGTGTCCCACAGCTATACCTAGATAGAGCCTGGGCACAGAGAAAATTATAGGAGTGATTGACTCAACATTTGTGTTCAGATAGAAATAAACCTTAAGTAAGGGTCACTTTAAATGTAAAAAAAAAAATCACCAAAGAGCCATATTTAGCTTGAGGGTGGGTATATATGTTTCCTTTTGTGGTTATAGTTGGTTTTTTTGCACTTTTTTCGGCACTCTGGGGGTATAACAACGAAAATTTCATATACTGTTCCTAAAATAGCTGCACCATAAATGTGCAAGGCCTACATGCAATCGTGGAGAATAATTGAGGTGGACATGGATATTCTCCCACCTATCCTGAATTCTTCCACTAGGAAATAATTCCTTTGATTTGAGCCTTTATCTCATGCACCAGTCAGCGATCTTTTAGTTTAGTGATAAAAACCCAACTCAAGTTAGGTTAAAGATCAAAGGCAATTTAATGCCTCAATTAATGTGAAGTCCAAGGACTGAGGTGGTTTCAGGTAGGGTTACTATATCTTTTGATTTGCTGGGCCAGTCCTAATCTGTGCCTGTTGTCCTGACTTACATTTTCCCAGCAGTTGCTATTACACTCAAGTGTTTTGGTTTGAGACATACAATACATGATAGCATGAACTTTAGGTCTAGTTGGAGCAAGGAGCTCTAAAAATGTGTCAGGACCCTTTTTCTTTCTGTTTCTTGGCTCTGTTTGCATCTATGTTTGATGTTGTTCTCAAATTGGGTTTAGATAGCTGGGCACTGGCTATTGGCAGTCCCAATCTTACAGCCTTATGATCTAACAGGAAGAGAATTTTTTTCTCTTACCATCTACAAGCCAAATCTCATGGAGGGACTCTAATTCTAGTTCTTGTTCCAGCAGGAAAACAGAAAGCACATTAAGTATTTAACAAGGGGAATTACAAGGTTCCAGGGTGTTTAACAAGCTTGGAGACAAAATGGGGAATGCTGAAGAAAAGTAGACATCAGCAAACAGAGAAAGTTGAAATCTCTCCTTGGCTAGAGAGATAAAGTAAGAAGAATTTCCAGAGCCAAGAGCTGGGGCTGCAACCAGGGCAGGCCAGTGGTGGGAACTGTAGCCAAAAAGAGGCAGCTGCCCTAGCCAGAGAAAAAAGAGAACACTGGTTTCTCACTTCCTCCTGCCTTGCAGCCTCCTATCAGTGTCTTCTATTGGCTGCAGCCAGCCAGGAACCTATGGGGCTCAGTCCCACTGTGGCACAGAGCACAGGAGGCACAAGGAGAGGAAAGGACCTGAGGGAAACAGACCCAGACTAGCATATCTTGCTTTGGTCATGTGCCCATGGTCATTGTGTTCAGGGAATATTGGTCCATCTTGGGTCACATACCCACTGTGAAATAGAGGGATGGAGGATGACTCGGTTGACAGGATATCATGGAGTAGACAATTACACCAAGGAAAAGATACTGGCAGCAAAACATTAAGGAGGTTCTACTACAGCTCCTGACAAAATACAAGCACCCCCTGGGGAAAGAAACACTTTAAGACTCATCAACCATTGCCCTTGTCTGAACAGGGTTTGAATGGAGTCTGTAGGGAAAACAAGAAATTAGTTGGTGTGTTGGAAGTCAAGGAGCAAAAGGAGGGAGCAGAGAAGCAGAAGAGCAAGCTACTTAAAACAAAAAAGAAGTTGTAGGAAAGGGAGACTCAGGGTACTGCGGAACTGGTTTTCATGATATCATCTATGGCCAGTCTGACTTTCTGTGTTTTCTCAGTCATTTTGGCTTCTGGCGTTCCCAAATTTACATAACTCTTATTACAGCAAATAAAATTTTATTTTGATTTTCACTTGTTACTACCTAGTTATGCAGTACTCATAATAACAATGATTGCATGATATAATTTACTAAGTTGATTCCCTATTAATGTATACTTAGATCATCTCAGCACTTAACATTATAGTGACACTGCGACAAATAAACTAGTACATGCAATATTTTCCTTTCTTTTAAATTGTTTCCATAAAATAAATTCTCAGGACTTGGATAAATGTGTCCAAGGATATGAACATTTGTTTAGGCTACTAGTATACATTGGTATATTGTTTTGAAGACACTACAATAATGTATAAATGTCACCAACATTTGGAGAACTTTAAACATTTGTGTATATGCTTGTTTATTTTGGTGTTTTTATTTTTGCAATTCCCTCTACCTATTTTTCAATTGATCCATTGTAATTTTTCTCACCGGTTTGTATGAGTTTCTTATTTATTACAGATCTTAGTCCTTGAACTATTACATTTGGTGAAAACATTTCCCCCAGTTTATTGTTTTCCTCTTTTTTGAATAATGAAATGCTCATTCTGGATTTGATTGGAAATGTCCAAAAGATTTATAGAGCAGTTAGCATTTTATAAATGTATGTGTCAAAACACAGGGAGAATAATTTTTTATTTTGTATTAAGAAATATAAGGAATGATGTAGAAATTTCTAAAGTGCCAAACGGTGGCATAAATATTCCAAGTGAGGCCAAAGGAATCATGTGTGACACATGACATCTCTAACCCCTCATTATATCATACAGCAATTGGGTGGGGTTCCTGAACAAAGTTTTTTTTTCCTTTCAGTTATGTTTTCTGTCTCTTTGTGTCCACTGACCTTTCTTGGAAAACACTAAAATCTTGGAGAAGAGAAGTTTTATGAGCAATTAGTAATTAACAAAACTCAGAGAGGTTCAAAATAATGTTGCTTATCATCTACACTACTTTATTTACATATGTTACCTATTATAATACGTACTTGAAAAAAAAGATACCAAAGTTGCTGAAAAACTGAGTCAGGAGGAAGAGAAAATAAGGACAGGCATGAAAAATATGAAGCCAGGGATGAGAGCAGTACCCAAGAAACACAGTCCTGTATTTTTGCTAGGAGTAGGCTTCTTCACCCAGCATAAACAGGGAAATGTGATAACTCAAGTCTCATATCTCTCACCAATTAAACAAACAGCGACTTTTGGCAAAAATACAGATATTCTAACACTATATGAAATTAGCATTAAGTTTCTTTGAAAATGTCCATTTGGATATATTTCTAAATCAGAAGACAAACTATTCTGAATGAACAAAGAGACCAAGATGAGATCTTATCTCATTTGGAAACTTCAGCATGTTTGTATCTGTGCCTGCCAGTTTGCTAAGTGCATACACCAAAAAGTCATATGTAATTAGTGTTACTTTGAAGTTACACAATACTATGTATATGTGAAGACACACATTCATGTACCACGGACCCTTCAGTATCACAAGTGGATCACTGAAGAGTTTTTTTTGGGGGGAGGATCTTTTGTTTAATATTGGTTTCTTAAAAATTTTGGCTGTCGGAGTTAGTTTTCATTTTGTTTGTTTGCTTTGGTAGAGAGGCTGCCTTTTTTCTCACTTTAAAAAATAACTTTATTAACGTATGATTTATATACAATACAATGCACTCATTTTAAGTGGACAACCGAATGAGTTTTAACAAATGTATACACCTGTGAAACCACTGCCCCAAACAAGATTAAGAACATTTCTATCATCCAATAATATTCCTTTGTGCCCCTTCCCAGTTAAACCTGTCCCTTGTTCCAGCCCGACCAGATATTAGTTCTGCCTATTCCAGAACATCAGATGAAGCATACAGCATGTCCTCTTTTGAGTCTGGTTTATCTCACTCAATGTTTTTGGGATTCATCTATATTGTTGTGCCAGTGGTTAGTTTCTTTTTATTGCTGAGTAGTATTCAATTGTTTGGATGTACCACAGTTTGTTTATGTACTTACTAGCTGATAGACATTTGGTTGTTCTCAGGTTTTGACTATTATGAATGAAATTGCTATGAACATTATTTTTACAAGTCTTTGTGTGGTGGTGTTTTTTGTTTTGTAATTTTTTTTCTCTTGAAATATCTAGTGAAATCTCTGGGTCACAGATTAAGTGTATATTTAACTTCAAAAGAAACTGCCAGTTTTCCCAAATGGTTTTATCATTTTATACTACTGACAACAAAATATGAAAGTTTGGAGTTAATTTTTAAAGTACAATTTGTAAATTATTTCAGAAAGTGGAAATAGATTATATTTGTGTAAGCCATTGTTCATGTTTCTGAAGAATTCAGAGTGAAGAATTTAATGTTAGTTCTTTATTTTAACAAAAAAGAAGAAAAAATTAAAGCAAAGCAGAGTGGTATGATCTAATGGTGCTATCTCTTACAAATGATTTCCCATAGAACTATAGTCCAATTCTTATCTATATTTTCCTTCCAGAGGAGCTTTGGAACACGTGGAAGCATGACCTTTATAATTTGCTAAACTTTGATATAAGCTCCTACGAAACCCTGATATTGGGACTTCCTGGGCCTTTGCAACAACAAGAAAGAAAATTGTTCTTCTTACCTAGTACTCCCTAGGCAATAGCAGAGTAGGGAAGCATTCCAGACTGGGAGTTTGAGTCTCAGCTACAAGTTATGTGACTTAGAGCAAGATCTGCATCTCTGGGCATAAGAACCTGAGGCTCTATCTCTCTATAAAGGACCTGAGAGGACTAGGTGGACTCTAAATTTCCTACCATTTCTAAAACTTTATGGTTCAAACTACAGGCTGAAATTATTATTATTATTATTATTATTATCATCATCATTATTTTATTTTTTTTTGAGTAGGAGTCTCACTCTGTCTCTCAGGCTGGAGTGCAGTGGCACACTTATGGTCACTGCAGTCTTGATCTGCTGGGCTCAGGTGATCCTTCCGCCTCAGCCTTCCTAGTAGCTGGAACCATAGGCACGCGCTACCATGCCCGGCTAATTTTTTTTTTCCCATTTATTGTAGAGATGAGGTCTTGCCAAGTTGCCCGGGCTGGTCTTGAGCCCACGGACTCAGGCAATCTACTCACCTTGGCCTCCCAAAGTGCTGGGATTACAAGCTGAGCCACCAAGCCCAGCTGAAATTATTCTTAAATTTACTTAAAATATTTTTCCCAATTAAGTAATGCATGAGCATATTTTCCTTGAAAACAAACAAAACAAATTAGAGTGTTCCAAATAGAACTAAAGTCCCCTTTGACTAATACTATCAAATCCAAATCCAGACCCCTCTTCTCCTCTTCCTATTCCTCCTAGAGTTAACCACTGTAACAAGCTTCGTATATATCCGTCCAGGTTTTAAGAAATATGTATTTACAAAATCACACAACCATAGAAACTCATAGTCTTGTGTACTTTTAAAATACATAAATACTAAAAAACTGTGTCAGTGGTCCCTAAGACCACCCTCAGGTTTTATGACTCATTCAGAGTACTCATAAGATCCAGCATAGAGTCACAGTCATAGCCATGATTTATTACAAAAGGATATACATCAAAACAAGTGAAATAAAAAGTCACGCGAGGAAGCGCAAGGAAGAAACCAGAGCAAGCTTCCTAGAGTTCTCTTCCCATGGAGTCACACAGGATGCACTTGATTCTTTCAGCAACAAATTGTGACAATGTGTTAGATACTGTCTACCAGGAAAGGTCATTAGAGATTGAGAAATCAAGGTTTTTATTGGGAGATGGTCACATAGGTACTCACTGTCTGACATGTACCAAAATTCAATTCCAAGAAAGCAGGTATTTAGCATAAACCACATTGCTTGTACAGTTTAGACCTGGTGTATCATTTTTGCCAAAGAATGGTGGGGTAGCTCCTGAAATCCAGTTTCCTAGACATCAGCTTAGAGCCAGACTTGCAAGCAGGCTTTCCTAAGGATACAGTCCTAGGCTGCTATGTTAACTCTTTGTTTCATAACAACCTAATTATCTGAAACCTACCTTTTGCACTCAACAAAATGTTTTTGAGATCTAATTGCTCTATAGTCTCTCACTTGAAAATAAAACATGAATGGGTATGTTCTCATATGCAAGGGTTTCTTTGGTACACTAGACATGAAATTGTTGGGTCATAAGGCATTTTAGATGTTAATGGATATTATTAAACCATCTTTTAAATACTTTGTATCAATTTATGCCCCCCACAAAGTACGGGCATTTATTTTGTCACTTTTTAATAAAAAGTGTTATAAAACTTTATTGTTATCAAATAAATATGTGAAAAATGACATCTCATTGTGGTTTTACTTTGCATCTTTTATTATGAGTGAGTCTCTTTATTGAAATGGGTTATGAGATTTCAATATGCATTCAAACAGAGAAACTAAAAGTAGGATCATTAGCATAAATATTAGAGCTGTGAGTGCCTCCAACTTTGATTTTGTCTCTGATATGCATGATTCCTAGAGGCTGGCAAATAGGTTTCTTAAAAGAACTGAACAAAGCTACTCTTGACCCAATGAAAAGTTGTGATATCTCCTTGTACATCTTGTGGTATTTCTGTTAGTCTTTTAGGGCTGCTATAACAAAATACCATTGAAAGGGTGGCTTAAATATCAGAAATTTATTTTTTCATAGTTCTGGAGGCTGGAAGTTCAAGAGCAAAATGTCGGTAGGTTTTGCTTCTTCTGAAGGCTCTGCAGAAGGCTACCTTCTTGCTTTATCCTCACATACTCTCTCCTCTGCATCCATCCATCCATCCATCCATCCATCCATCCATCCATTCATCTCTGTATGTCTTAATCTCCTCTTCTTATAAGGACACCAGTCATATTGGATTAGGGCTTACTCATGGCCTCATTTAAATTTAATTGAATTTAAATTTTAAATTTAAATTTAATTTAATTTAAATTTTAAAGGACCTGTCTCCCTATATAGTCATATACTGAGGTACTGGGGTTTGGTGCTTCAGCATATGAATTTTTAGGGGGTACAGTTCATCCCATAACAGCATTTCTCTTTCAACCTAAACTCTTTGATAAAGTAATTCAGCACAGAGGCAACTTAACATTGTCTCCAGTGAATGATTTAAAATTACTCAGCGATAAAATCCTATACTGCTAGGAAGCTAGAAACTCACTAGTGATGGCTGCTCCCTTTTTTTTGGAAACTTGCCCTGTAAAGTGGCAGGGAACTTAGTTTTAATTTTTTTATACAAGAAATATGTATTGAATATCTAGGAGGTACTCTAGGATGCAAAATCTAGGAAAAACTGCCTTCAAGAAGCAATTTCTCTAAAGAGAGGTTGGACATGGAGCACCAAGGTAAGACAAAAACGTTTCAGAGTCTCAGTGGATGTGCAGCAGGTAGGACACATGGAAATATATATTGCTTAGCTAGTGCTAAGAATCACTCACTTAAAGGTACAATGTCAGGATATCATTCCTTTCACCTTTGCCATTGTCTCTGCATGGGGTGGCAACTTCCTTTATTCACATAAGCAGATCTTTTACGTGCAGCCACTGGAGTGAGGGTGAGCTGACTAACTGCCCTGTATTTGGTCCTCATGAGTCCCCTTCTGTTTGGTTTTCTTACTTAGCTGACTACCGCCCGCCACAATAAAGCTGATTCTCAGGGAAGGACGTAACTTTTCCTTCGGAAATTCTCACCCAAGGAGGAAAAGACATGTTTGGCTCTCCTGATGGTAGATGAGATGACTGAAATTTTTTAAAATGATTTATACTAAGTACTAAAAAGAACATGGTGAAACACAGTTTTTTTTTTTTTTTAATTAATCTAACTTGCTAACAGGTCTTCTAGTATTTGTCACATTTCCTGTCCAGTATGATAATCCCCTATTTTCATTCTTAGGATTTTTTTCCCTTTTTCTTTTAAGGAGTTTTAGCTGCACGAACTTTCAGGGAGAAAGAGCAAATGGCAGGTAAGAGGTTGACTGTTTCTTTTAAAATCACAGTGTACCTCTTAACCCTTTTCCAGATGAAACATAGAAAGTAACCTCTGAACTGCAGAGCCTCACACCTCTCCCCTTGTTACACGCTAGGTCAAAGGTATTTCCTTACACTTCTCCTTCCTTCACATGTTCCCCTCTTTCATATACTACCATTAAGTAGAACTTTCTAATTAAAAACTATTTTCAGTGTTCACTTAAAACCAAATTCTATACAATGCATGCATGTAACCCCAAACCATTTGCAGAACAAAAATAAAACCAAATTCACCGGGATGTAGAACATAATAAGGCCAGGTGACCGTGAAATTTAATTTACTCTGGTTTAGTCCCTTTCTAAGTGCTACACAAAAAAGAGGTTAAGATGTTTTCTGACCAGCAGTACTTTTTTTTTTTTGAGTTGGAGTCTTACTCTGTCGCCCAGACTGGAGTGCAGTGGCCGCTCCTGGCCACCGCAGCCTCGACCTACTGGGCTCCAGTGATCCTTCCGCCTCAGCCTTCCAAGGAGCTGGGACTACAGGTGCGCGCTACCACGCCCCGCTGATTTTTGATTTATTGTAGAGATGAGGTCTCGCCAAGTTGCCCCGGTGGGTCTCGAACCCGCGGGCTCAGGCAATCCACTCACCTCAGCCTCCCAAAGCGCGGAATTACAGGCTGAGCCACTGAGCCCGGCTTGACTAGCAGTACTTTAAAGGTGTGATTGCTTATAGAATTAATGGCATGTTTAATTCTTGTTTCCAATAAATGTGACCATAAATGCTTAGTAAATGATAATCATATGATAACTTAGCCTTTTTGACTTCAATAATAAAAGGCAGCAATAACTAAACATCAGTGTCTACACACATGGTGGAAGAAACCATGTTCTTAGTAACGGAGGTGACTGGTTCAATTCAGATTATGGCTCTGTGGTCAGTTATCACCTGCATTTATTGGGAGCCTAAGTACAGAAATGTGTGTCAGTTTTGCCTTGAGGAATCACCGCAACCCCACCTCTCAAGTGGTAGCTGGGAATCATGAGAGAATTACAACATAAAGAACCTCATATTGCTCAGAGTCCATGAGCTCCAGTCCCTCCAAAAGGCCAGCCTATGGGTGCCTCTCTCCCTAGTTTGCAACTGACAGTATAACAGGGGTTTGTTTATTTTTCCTCAGTGGCAGGACTCTTGGGAGTCCCTTCACAGGGGGTCTAGAGAGGAGAAATTATTTCACCTCATTCCAGATCAAGGTTTCTCTCCTTCTTCCTCAAGATCTAACCTCTTTTTAGGGAGATTAACAGTGATATAATTCACTTCCTTCAGGGAATATTTTACTTCTGCCCAAATGGGTGTAGTTTTACTCAATCCCAAACCATCTCAAAGAATACTATTATCAGATAGCAGTACATTTCTCCAAACCTTTATTGTTCAGTTTAAAAAAACAAGAACTGAACAACATTCTCTGGAGGAAAATCAGGAACACTTTCATAACTTCTGCAGCCCCCTGCTCCCCAATCCCTGGAAACAGTTGTTCAAAGGGCAATACGACTGTTGAAAAATACAAATCAAAAGCAAACAGCATTCTAAACTTAGATATTTCACTCTCAAACAGAATTTTTAGAAATATAACTGGAAAAGACTACACTACTTACAATATTAAAAGAACACAACATTGCACCCTGAAACACCTGAATACACTGTACTCCAGGTCCTTAAGGAGTATCCGGTGAGCTACTGGGGATAGGTGGGGTTAAAACGCTTTACCTGTTAGCTTAGCCTCCATCATAGAAGTGACAAAGGTTTTTTGCTTGGACAAACTTAGGTAAAAGCTCCTGAACCTTCTCCTAGGCTCATCTGTGCACTTCTTTGTAAAATCTGGTTTTAGCAAAGAACTCTGCTAAGTTAGTTTAGAAAGAATCCAGGGCATCTGATCAGGTTCCTCATCCTCCACTCTCCCCTAGGTGATGTCTGATCACATTGGTCTATCATCATCTAGAATTTGGTTGGTTAAGTTTAGCCAGAATCTCCCCTACCCTGTTGCTTCCTTTTAGTACCTTCCCATCCTGATGATCCTCCCCCCACATCCATCCCCACCTCCCGGTTATAAATTCTTGTTTTTACGGTAATACCCAGTAAGGGAGAACAGTACACTTTCAAATGTCTTATCCTCCAAAAAGCACTCCTGGAACACTTAGCTTCCAATTTCCCAGTCTTTGCTCTTTACACAGTTCCTGATTTGTCCTGTTTCGTAAACGCTATCTAGTCTTCCCTGTTGAACTGGAAACTGCTTCGCTCACAAATTGATTCATCCCCATTCCTGGCACAGGGTTTGGCAAAAACACAGGCGCCCAAGAATGAATGAATGGATTTGTAGAAGGAAAGCGGGAACATGGTTATATATCCCGGGAAGTGACTAGGAGAACGAAAACTACAACAACAAAAAAAATCACTAAATCTCGGACAGCTAGCTACTCGCAACAGGCTCTCATAAAAGTCTAGAACGGTACATCACGCCCCGCCCACGGGCTGGAGACCGGAAATACTCGCTTTCGGGAAACCGGAAGTGCTTGGTCACGCCCCGCGCATGCGTGCCTCGGTCCTGCTCACACTTCCTACACCCCGTCACCCAGTGAGAGAGCAGGGACTCTCCGGCCGGCGCCGCCCGGGGCCTCGCCAGTCCCTCGTCAGCCCCGTGCCCCATGCCGCCGCGCATGCGTTCTGGGCTAGCCCGCTCGCTGTGAGGCGGGGCGAAAGGACAGGTTTTTTTTTTTTTTTTTTTTTTTTAATTCTTTCTGCCGCCGCTCTGATTCCCCCCCCGGCCA
>CAUYQG010247661.1:0-23426 GCA_963574415.1 Tarsius wallacei | reverse complement strand
GACCAGACTCGGTGGCTCAGCCTATAATCCCAGCACTTTGGGAGGCCGAGGCTAGTGGATTGCCTGAGCCCGTGGGTTCGAGACCCGCCCGGGCAACTTGGTGAGACCTCATCTCTAGAATAAATCAAAAATTAGCCGTGCATGGTAGCGCATGCCTGTAGTTCTGGCTACTTGGAAGGCTGAGGCGGAAGGATCGCCAGAGCCCAGCAGGTCGAGGCTGCGGTGGCCGGGAGCAGCCACTCCAGTTTGGGCGATGGAGTGAGACTCCAACTCAAAAAAAATCAACAACAACAAAACAATAACAACAACAACAAAAAAAAGAAGTTAAAAAACGGTAACAGTCTATCTATCACTCCTTCTTCAGTATTTGGCTAGAAAGCTTTCACAAAGAGAAACTTAAGCTCACTGACTATTTGGCTACCCGAGGTATATTTTGTATAGAAAAGGCAGAAGAAGAAGAAAAAAGCTTGATTCTTTCCCTTTATCAGCTTTCACAACAATAACTTGGTCCCCTTACATCTTCTAAATGTAATTGTGCCAGTTAACAGCTTATAGCCTCTCACTTCCAAATCTGCCCTCGTTGCCCTGCTCCGTGATCAAGTACGAGACCCTGAAACCATTCTCCTTTGCCAGGTGGTACGACTGCCTTTGACAGTATAGAGCAGTGAAGGGAAACCGCACTGAATATTCTGTGGGAAACCAGGTGGCACTGACCTCAGAGGCCCTTGCAGACCACGGCACTCTCTGGCAAGTTTTCCCACTGTCAGAGAGTGGCTTTCAGCAGCTGTGATTTCCAACACTCTCCAGCAAGTTTCTTCACCACCAACTGGCTGTTTCACATGGTCCAGCCCTGATCTGCTGCTCCCCTCTCACCTAACTTTCTGATATAAGCCAGTCTTAACACCCAATGACCCTTGATGAACAGAGTC
The DNA here is from genome assembly GCA_963574415.1 of Tarsius wallacei. Taxonomy (NCBI): domain Eukaryota; kingdom Metazoa; phylum Chordata; class Mammalia; order Primates; family Tarsiidae; genus Tarsius; species Tarsius wallacei. The sequence continues at coordinate 22,497 of CAUYQG010247661.1, read as the reverse complement.
CAGGTTCCCCTGCAGAAGGACCTCACAGTGTTGCCACAAGCATATGCTGTGAATTACGTGCCAAATCTTCCCCAGAAAGGCCTGTTACTATGAGTGACTATGCCATGGAAAAAAATAAATATCCACATCTTTCAGAGCTACTATGGACTGACTGACTTTAGGGAACTGATATCAACTCCTGGGGACACAATACAATACCATGACCCAACAAGTCAAGCAAGAACTTAAAGAAGCCAGGTGAGATGAAGTCTTACACAAGTTTGACCCACAGTGGACCCAGTAAGTCCACAGACTCATCCTGTGGCACTTTCTCCTGTTCCTGTATGGATAATTGGAATATACATACTTGACAACTGGCAGAATCCCCATAAGTACTCATGTACCACCCATGGGTTAAGGGTCATTATAGCAGAGAGACATAAGTAAAAGCTCCTGCAACTTACCCTGCCTAACAAAATAGTAATCCAAAAGCAAACTGCATTTCTAGAGGGACAGCAGAAATTAATGTTACCATCAAAACTTGAGAGAAGCAGGAATGCAACTGTACACTTAAAGATGGTAAGTTAAATATGCATATTTTACTTCAATAAAAAATTTTTTTTAAAGAAGCAGGAATGGTAACACCTATCACATTCCCATTTAACTCATCAGTCTGGCCTGCACATATAGCAGATGAATCTTGGAGAATGACTAAGAGTTATTACAGATTTAATCAGGTGATGCAGCTGTTGCTTTAGACCTTGACTGAAGCAAATCAGCATAGCCTCTGGTACTTGGTATGTAACACTGACCTGGCTAATGCCTTTATCTCCACACCAATTTGTAAGAACCTGCAGAAGCAGTTTGTTTTACCAAGAGTATACCTTCACAGTGATGCCTTAGGACAATGTTAATTCTTCCACCTTCTGCCATAATACAGTCCAGAGAGCCTAGTTGCTCTTTCATAAATGTATTCCTGAAGACTTAAGCTTGCTTCTTTATCCTTCCAAATAAACGACAGCGGTTGTGCCAAAAACATGTATACACATTTAAAGATATTTATGTACTAATTTTACTTTGCCATTATCAGAAGTGTCTGGATGCTGACAGTAACCATTTTGAGTGCCTCTTGTAATTGCAGAAGTCAAATGTGACTTGTATTCACCTTTTGTTACCGGTATATATCAAGTATTACAATTTTAATACAGTTTTTTCCTTTCTTAAAATGTGCATACATTTTTTTGGCACCCTCTGTATAACCAATTAACATCATCTCAGGGAGGAAAAAAGCAGTGGTATTTTTATTGAAATTGTGTTGATTTCTATATTAACTTCAGAATTGACACCTTTGAGTTTTTCTATCCAAGAATATAGTATGTCTTTCTTAATATTTGTCTATTTAGGGAAATTTGCAAAGTTTTAATAGTTTTCCTCAAATATGTTTCACACATTTCTTACACATTTAGGCTGAAGTATTTTTTTCCTTTTGCTATTGCAAACAGGGTCTTACCTGTCATTGTCTATCTAATTGGCTTTTGACTTTGTATTTTGCACAAATAAAGTTTGCATGGACTCCCCAATAGTTTATTGCTGAGTTTTATAAATTTTTTTCCTAGTTTGTATCAGATTTTTTTCCAGTGATTCCTTTGGGTTCCTAGCTAAATATCCTCTAAAAACAGATCGTTTTACTTCTTCCCTTACAATGTGTATTCCTCGAACTGCTCTATCTTGTCAAACTGCATTGGATAATACTACTAATATAATGTTACATGGTAAAGTAAAAATGGGCGTGCTATATTATTCCTGATATTAGTAAAAATTTCTAGTGAATCTTGCATTAAGTTAGATGCCAGCTTTTGGTCATTTTTTTTTTTATCAAGTTAATAAAGCATCCGTTAATTTCTACTTTATTAAGTGGTTTTTTTATGAATGTGCAATAATAGGGAGGCCTCATCTCTACAATAAAAAAAAATAATAGCCGGGCGTGGTGGCGCATGCCTATAGTAGTCCCACTACTCAGGAGGCTGAGGTGGAAGGATTGCCTAAGCCCAGCAGTTAAAGGCTGCAGTAGCCATGATTGTGCCACCGAACGCCAGCCTGGACAACAGAGTGGGACTCCAACTCAAAAAAAAAAAACCAGTGTTATAAATACCGTCAATTATAGAGATAATCATATGAATTTTGTCTTTAACAAATTTTGTCGATAAATTTCATTGACACAACCTTGCATTGCTAGAATATACCCCATTTGGACATGATGCATAATTATTTTTTAATGTGACATCAATTTCTTCATAAAATAAGTACAACTGTTTCTTGGGGGACTGATTCTAGGACTTCCCACAAATAAATACCAAAATCCACAGACACTCAAGTCCCTAATATAAAATGGCACAGTAGTTGCATGTAACTAAAATATTTTAAATTATTTTTAGATTACGTATAATATCTAATATAATGTAAACATTATGTAAATAGCTGTTATACTGTATTGTTTAGGAAATAATGACAAGAAAAAAGACTGTACATGTTAAGTACAGATGATGCAACTTTTTTCAAATATTTCAAACCACAGTTGGTTGACTCCATGAAGGTAGAACCCAAGGAAACAGGGGCTGACTATACTTCAAATCGATGATGCTGGGTGATGTTGTCCTAAACTAAACTAAAATATACTTCACATCATTTATTTGTTATATACTTGTTATTTTGGAAACATTATAACAATAGCAACTACTTACTGAGTGACAGATATGCCAGGTACTAATACTAGAAATTTACATTTATTATTTCTAATTCTTAAAACCTACAAGGTATTTATTACTATCTCCATTTTATTGATGAGAAAACTAAGTTTTAGGGTGCCAAGTAACTTACTGAGGATTGCATTGCTAAGTTATGTCCCAGGCAACCAACTCAAAATTACACCACCAAAAGAATAAACACCAAAAGTCTAATACTAAGGCATATGCTCTTTCTGCTCTGATACACTGTTACATTCACTTTATTAATTTTAATAACCTGAAAGAAAACAGTTAACTCTTATTTTTCTCAACTTGACAATTAACTAAAATTTGGTTTACCATAAATGATTCATTATATAGGTGCAGTCTAACATGACCATTAGATTCAAGAAAAAAATTATTTTGTCCATTGCCAAAGCAAGGAGAACATATTCAAATTTGTTTCTTTACTCTTTCAAAGACTATTATCCTAGAGAATGATCCTTTTCTAGAGAATCCTAGTTTGTAAGAACAATAAAAATTTCTGTAAGACTTATTCAAACTCGTCGGTCTATTCATTCAACAAATACTTGTTGAGTATGCACCCTATACCACACACTGTAAGTAACAAATGCTACATGAATTTCAATATAATTTTTAATCACAGTTCAAAGTGGGTGGAAGATATCTGTAACAAGAAATAAAACACAGCATTGCTACATAATGCTTGTAAAGCAAGCTGCCTCCCTCTCCAGCCTCATGTATTGTGATTTCCTTCTTTTCTACAATCACACCAAACAATAGGCAGTGTTTTTTAAAAAAAAGTTATTTCATGTCTTTATACTTTGGATAGTTTCTTCTCGTAGGAAAGTTCTACCCAGTCTTCTTCATTTGGCAAATTATGATTCCAGACTCATGTCAAATGTCCCCTGTGTCCAACTACTGCTTGGACAATTCCTGTTCTCAAAATATTCTGCACTTAACTATGTCAGATTACAATAGTTGGTAGAAAGTACTATAGTTACTTTCCTTGTCTCTCTCTTAATTATATGTTCCTTGAGAGTCTCTTTTTCCTCCTGCATGTACTAAAACACAATACAGCTCCTGGGCATACCAAATATTAAACAAATGCTCACTGAATGAAGTAAACAGGAAGGGAAATAAAATGCTAACATTTATTAAGTATAAACTCTGTGCTAGCCCTTTTCCATATATTATGTCACTGAATGAATGACTGAATGAATTAAAAATAAAAGATAAATTTTAAACAGTGATAATAACTAAAGAGAAAACAAATAGAAAAATTGAAGACATGGCAAAGGTGGACAAGGTCCATTATGAAAGAGAAATGAAAACCTATATCCCTCCTTCTAAATGGGAAACAAAAATGAAGTTCAAGGATCCCAGTGCACCCAAGGGGATTCCTCTGGCCTTTTTCTTGTTCTGTTCTGAATATCACCCCAAAATCAAGGGAGAACACCCTGGCCTATCCATTGGTAATGTTGCAAAGAAACTGGCAGTGATGTGGAATAACACTGAGGCAGATGACAAGCAGTCTTCTGAAAAGAGGGCTGCAAAGCTGAAGGCAAAATGTGAAAAGGATATTCCTACACACTGAGCTAAAGGAAAGCCTGATGCAGCAAAAAAGTAAGTCATCAAGGTCAAAAAAAAAAAAAGCAAGACAAAGAAGGAAGAGGAGGAAGATGAAGAAGAAGATGATGATAAGCTGGTGTTAGCACAGTATTTTTTCTTGTCTAAAAAGTATTTAACCCCCTGTACACAACTCACTCGTTTTAAAGAAAAAAGATTAAAATGTAAGGCTAAGATTTGTTTCTAAACTATTCAGTGTCTTTTTTTGTATAGTTACACACTACCAAATGTGTCTTTAGATATCCCTGTCCTGATGGTGTTTTCAATAGCCACTAACCTTACCTGTTACAGTATGGGGTTGTAAATTGGCATGGAATTTTTTTTTTTAAGATTGGAAAATACAGTTTATTTAGAAAGTCAGTTAGAGAGAGAGAGAGAAGATTTACCTCCCCAAGGTTGGGGGTGGGGGTGGGGGGGCCGCGCAAAGCTGGCATGGGAATTTAAAGCAGGTTCTTGTTGGTGCAGAGCACAAATGAGTTCTATGCGATGGGGATGGCAGTTTTCTCATCTACAGTTGTCTCTGATGCAATTTATGTAAAGCAACTGTTGTTCTGTTAACTGAATACCGTTCCGTAATTGAAAAAAAAGTTGCAGCTGTTTTGTTGACATTCTGAATGCTTCTAAGTAAATACAATTTCTTAATTTAAAAAAATGTACACCTAAGAATGGTCAAAACACTTGTAAATGGAACTAGATTAGAAAGAAGTTTTAAAATTTAATGAAATGCCAACACTTACCACTGCTTCCATCTGATGTGGAAAAACGATTGAATTTCTATCTGGGTCAATACACAGTAATGACATGAGACCAGGAAGCAGAAGCCATGGCGGTTTGCTGATATTTTACCCTTTGGACTTCCAAAAGGCACAGAACTGAACGGTGGTGTGGGGTGTGGGAGTCAAACCAATCTTATCTACAACTCAAAAGGTCAGGAGGTCCTGGTGACTCTAAATAACATAAAAATACCTGAATACCTACTAGAAAATCTTCAAAATAACACAGTAAATAAAACAAAGACTTGTGGTGAAGACTAGGTCAAACTATCAAAACAATCACTGAGTCAACTAACAAACCTACCAATGATTCTCAAGTTCAAGCCTCTTTGTCCAATGAGATTATTAACATGTCCCTATTCAACAAGTAAGAGAGATGCCAATATAGAAAATCTTACTAACTGAAAGCTAATTCATGCTGGCCAGGTAATTTCTATACTAAAATGTATAGGTTAAACAAAAGAGATGAACTACAAACAAAAATCACGAAATGTCATTGTTTATAAAGATCTATGAGAGCATTACTTTTAGAATGACAAGTGATGCCTTGGGTACTCTGGTTACCTGATCTAAAGAACAGTCTATCATTAATATGGTTAATATTTATGCCTGAGCTAGACTAGCCAGCAGAAGTCACAAAATTCTGGTTTTTAAATGGGCAGAAATATATAATGTACCAAAAACACCCCAGTACGTCAGGTGGCATGTCCCTGTAGTCCCAGCTACTCAGGAGGTTTAAGGATCACCTGAGCCCAGAAGGTTGAGGCTACAGTGAGCCATGATTATGCTACTGCACTCCAGCCTAGGTGACAGGATGAGACTCCGACTCAAAATAAACAAAAAAAAACTTCCCTGTTTTTTTAAGCATAAGAATTTAGAATCTATGTTACTTTCAAAATGACACATTTGGTTTCACCAATACTCTAGGGCATTCAAGAAAAAAATCCTTTTACCAATAGCAAATATATCTGTACATAACTCCAAAATATTGAAGCAGTCTAATCTAATTCCATTTCTCAATTATGATTATATAAATTCTAAATGAAAATTTGTAACATTCTGAGTAGCATCTCTTATACACAAATACGAATTTCAATACTAAGTTATTCAGCAAGCATTAATTGATCACCTATGTGAGAGAAACAAAAATTCATTTATTCACTGAACAGGTATTTGCTAAGCACTGCCAATGTGCAAATTGGTAGGTCCTAGGGAGACAAACCAAAATAAAGAATTTATGTCAAGAAGCACAAAATGAGAAGGAGGAGGAGGAGGGAGAGAGGAAGAGATGGGGAAAGAATGTGCACAAGAACAAGCAAGAGAGTCAATTGTTGTCATTCACTGCAGTTATGTTCTACAATGTCTCACAAACACTGAATTAGTAAACAATCACTGCCCCTGGAGAAAATGCAGGTTAAGTTCCTGTGAGCCTCTGATCATAACATTTTCATCAATCAAACAATAACCTCGTTTTCTATGTCTTTCTTTTAAAGACACCTTAATATATGTTGTTGACTTATTAACATTGAACTCATGGCCAACTGCACTGTAACTCATGCTTGAGGAAGCTTACCTAACATGCATACTCTCTCCAAAAGGCATATCACAGCCTTCTTGCACTTAGGAACAGTAGATAGCACTTCACTTGGAGGCCATTTAAACAATGAAATCACCAACAAGAAGAACAAAAATGCAAAATACATGTCGCTAAATAGACCATGAAAAGAACACTTGTTGACTGATGAGAGCTAAAATAACAAAGCAAAGCATTGCTTTGTTCCGCCTCACTCAGAAACATGCACATCAGATAAGTCTAATTTTTCACCATGCTGTGTATGTCTGCGAATGACTACAAAAGCCCTGCAATTATTAATATGGGGTTTACAAATAAATTTTAGCAAGTAAGCAAATTTGCAACTACATAATCTACAAATAATTGTATATAATCAGTTATAAAATTTTGGAGCAGAAAGTTACTTTAGCGATCATCTCTCCAATGTTCTCATTTTTCAGATGAGAAAAGTAAGGGGTAGGAGAGTTACATAACATATGCAAGGTCAGAATGTTAATTAAATAAGGTTCCCAAACCAAAAACCCATGACGCTTCATAAAGAACAGACAACATTAGGATGGCTTAACTGACCTCTTTAGAGTAGTAAACTAATGTCTACACTTCATGCTGGTGGCTTAGTCATCATTCTCCTTTCTTTATTTGCACTGGCAGCGCTTAATAAAAGGATGATGGACCCTCTAATCAGAGAAATACTAAAGTTTCTCAATTTTCTCCAGTAACTTGCTGTAGCCAGCATCAGATTAAAGAACCCTGCATCATTTTTGCAACCTATATATTTAGGGAGTGGGGAAGGTATAGTAAAAAAGGAGAGAGGGAGATGAATACAGAGGGGAGTACTTTTTCTCCTGCTTAGAAGAGATCCACAAGGGTGCACATATCCAGGAGGACAAAAGTCCCTGAGATCAAGAAAACCACTTTAGTCAACTCCAGAGTCAGTGGCCTAGCAAAAAGCCGAGAAATTGGCCTTCCATGAGACTACAGCCTGACGGTGACAAAGTTAAGATGGGAGATGACAACTAGTGAACTTTAGTATAGGTTCTGGCACCACAGTTGAACACTATATTATTAGATAATTCAGCAACTAAGCATTTCATTACTGACACCAAAACCAATGAGCTTTGTTTTCTTTCTTTTCTAATACTATATATTTGAACTGACAAAGAACAATGGAAAGGTCACGTGATGGGGAAAAAAAGAAAAAGAAGTAACTTGACAGACCCAAGTCTAATAATTGGTACCCAAAGTGAGAGATGATTACAATTCATTTAAAAAGAGTACATTTAGTAAATTAACAGGAATCTAGTGAAATGTTTATAACATTTTTAGAAAGAAAGACAGTAATAGCTGGTACCCTGCCAGTAACAGAATGTTTAAAGTACAATATATTCCTAAAGATCAGTGGCCAAAATAACAATCTTACACAAATGTTAAGATACATAAAAATGTGGTACAAAATACAAAGTATATCATAAGCCAGCTCAAAAAACAATCTGATTATAAAAAAAGACTAAAGTTGCATCCAAAGATCAATTCTCAGTCCTCATTACATTTGACTATGAGTATTATTTGGCCAAGTTTATTACTTCTAATTCCTTGTTTTAAACTTTTTCAACGGGCTTCCAAGATACCATCTTTTCTTAGTTTTCCTCTTACTTCAGCCTTCTTCGCTGACACTTTTCAGCTCCTGCCTCTGAATGTTGCCGGGCCCCAGAGCTCATCCTCGCCTTTATCTCCACTTATCCTCACTTGGCTAAATCATCCAGTCTCACGGTTTTAAATTTCGTCTATATAATGAGAATGCCCAAGCATCTCTCAAAAATTCCAAACTCACATTTATTACCTGCTTGACATACAAACATGGACAGTTAATAAACTATCAAACAAAACATTTTCGAAACTGAACTTTCAATCTTTCTCTCCTAAACCAACTCATCCAACATTCTTCTCTATGGAATCAACCCTGATTCCCCTTTCTCTCAAACCTATCGGCTCTATGTTTCGACTATGCTTTGATTTGAGAAGCAGAACCGTCCAGTGATACAGAATGAGGGTTTATTATACGGATTAGACATTACATCATTGTGAGAGGAACTAAGGGGAAAAAATCCTGAAAAGATGGCAGATCAGAGAAAGACTGGAGACCATTCATGGGAGCCTGTGAAGAAGTCTGCAAAGGCCTGTAGCCTCTGTGTTTGATGGTGGGCCTACAGTTCATGACAGCAGGACAAGCAGCTGGGGAAAACCATGGCTACAAACTGGGCAAACCGGAACGCCTGAGAATAAACTGGAATTCACGAGGAAAAACCAAAATCCAAGTCTGTCTTTTTACCTGACCTAAACCTGGTGCTGTAGATGACCTGCAGAACAACCTGATTCCCTTTCTGTGGAGCTGCAGATGGACTTGGCCCATGACTCAGAGAAGCTAAAGGCGAGTGAGATCCAGGGCGGAGCTGCGGGGCCAGCTACTCTCACACCCATGAGGTAAGCCAGCAGAACAAAGACAGTGTGCACATCTGAATGTCACAGCTGCTGCTTTACTGCTCCCTTTCAAACATCACACACTTTCCAAGGCTAGCTCTAACTCAGTACCATACAAGGCAGGAAATTCTGGGAAACACAGCCTTCGTTTAACTACTGACACAGTAAGGAAAATCACCACTCCATTCCTTCAAAAGAGATCCAGAATCTGACCATTTCTCACCATCACCAATGTTACCATCCTAGTTACAAGAACTCTTGCCTGGATTCCTATAATAAACTCTTAATTGGTTTCCCTGACCCGTCTCTGTTCATTCTCATCAAAGCAGTCAGAAGGATTCTTACAAGTCAAATCATTAGATTCTCATTCCCATACCTGCAATGCTCTCCACTTCTGTCAGAGTAAAGGCTGAAGTCCTTCCAATAGCCACAGGTGAGACAGCACAAGGCATTATGGCTTATACTTCTCTCTCTCTCTCTCCCTCACTTAGTCATCTCTTGCCACACTGGCTCCAACGCTAATTACAGGAACTTTTCTGCTAGCTGTTTATTTTCTGTCTTGTATGCTTCTCCCTCCCTCATCTATCTGTTTGCCTAGCTCTCTCGCCTCCTTCACTCTTTGCTCATAGCTTACTTTACCAATGAGACTCACAATACTTCCATTTGGTCCTTCTCTCTTGCAACCTGAAACACCTAATTCCTTATTAGACTCTAAAAAAAATTTGTTCCCAATCAATGACTACTTATCAATATATTATACAATTTACTTCCTTGCTATATTTATTGTCCATCTCTTTTAGATAAAATGTAAGTTCCTGAGTCAGGAATGTTATTTTTCATGAATGTATCACAAGTTCCTAAAACAGTAAGTGGCAAATAGAAAGTGCTCAGTATTTATTTGTTTAATGAACTAATCAATTGATCTGATTTATTTCATAAGACTCCTTATGGCTGCTTTTATGAGAATGAAGAGGGAAAGGTCAGGGAAACCAATTAAGAGTTTACTATAGGAATCCAGGCAAGAGTTCTTGTAACTAGAAGAAAGGTGACCTTCACAGAAGACAATTACACTGGCAGCTGATTTCCTGATAGCAACAATGAAAGTCAGAAGATACTGGAATAAAATCAGCTACATGCTAAAAGAAAAATAGCTGTTTACTTAGAATTCAATGTTCAATAAATAGGATAGAATACAGTTTGTCACTAAAACACCTAAATTTGCTAGCAGCAGAGCAAAAAGAAATGTTAAAGAATGTAACTACTGATAGAAGTTTAGTAATTCCAAGCAAGAAGTCTGAAATAATATAAGAAATGCATAGCAAAAAGCTGTAAGTATGTAGAAAAAGCGATCAAACATTGACTGCATGCAACAAAAATAATACTGTATTGTCAACTTCAATAAGAGGAAGAGAAAAAGTTAACAACAAGAAGGTAGAAAGGAATGATTCAAATTACATTTTGTGGATAGGTAAAGATTTAGATTTAATGAGTTAAATGTGCTCCTAAAATTTCTAGAGTAACCATCCAAAAAACCAAAATTTCAAAGTATGACTTTAAATTAAACAAGGAAAAAACAATGAGAAAAATTCAAAATAAAAGGCAAGAAAGAAGAGGGAAAAAAACATAGAAAAGAAAGGACAAACAACACAAAACAGGATGGCAAACAAATTCATATATATGATTAATTAAAATAAGTATATAAATAGACAAAAAACTCAATTTGCAAAGTAAAGGCTATCGATGTGTATCAAAAACAAAAAATACATCCAGCTAAATGTTGTTTACAAGAGACAAATCTAAAATATAAGCAAATAAATACTGAAAGTCAAAAAATAAAAACTATATAGCAAGAGTATTAGTTTCTTAAGGCTTCACAACAAACTGGGAGGCTTAAAACAACAGAAATGTATTATCTCACAGTTCTAGAAGCTAGATATCTGAAATCAAGATGTGGGCAGGGCCATGTTCCCTCTGAAACCCATAGGAGAGATCCTTTCTCGCCCCTTCCTGGTCTCTGGTGGTTTGCTAAAAATCCTTACTGTTCCTTGGTCTGCAGCTATAGCACTTCAACCTAAGAATCACATTGCATTCTCCCCTCATGTATCTATTCTTCTTTTCTATAAGAATACCAGTCATGGATTAAAGGCTTACTCTACTACAGGATGACGTCCCCTTAACTTACCTCTTAATCACAACTGCAAAAACCCTATTTCCAAACAGGGTCACAGTCGCAGGTATCAGGGGATAGGACTTCAACATATGTTTTTGAGGGACACAATTCAACCCACAACACCAGGCAAATAATGATGAAACGAAGGAATGGCAGGGAAGAAGCTAACAGTGTTCTAGTAATGCCAAATAATATACTAGGTATGAGCAAGAGTAATATGGTAAGACTAGTTAGAGGCTATCACAGTAGACTAAGTAATTTAACGCTAGTTTGAACTAAGATCCTATCTATGGAACAGAAGAAAGTCAATAGATTTAAGCAATATCTAGGAGGCAAAATTGACAGGACCACACTAGATAGTCAAGAAAGGGAGACAAAGATAACTCAGACTTCTGGCTTATGAAACTGGTTGAAGTCAGGTGCAGTGGCACATACCTATAATCCCAGCATTTTGGAAGGCTGAGGCAAGAGGATCACTTGAGGTCAGGAGATCAAGACCAGTGTGGTCAACATAGCAAGACCCTATCTCTACAAAAAAAAATTTTTTTTTAATTAGCTGGGCATGGTGACACATACTTCTAGTCCTAGCTACTCATGCAGGTGAGCTGAGACTACTTGAGTTCAGTTTAAGGATGCAGTGAGCTATGATCATGCCACTGCACTCCAGCCTGGACAAAAAAAGCAAGACTGTGTCTCAACAAAATAAAGAGGGAGGAAAGCGGGGAGGAAGGGAGGGAGGGAGGATGAGAGAGGGAAGAGAGAAAGACAGAGGGAGAGGGAGGGAGAGGGAGGGAGAAGAGAAACAAGAAACTATATAACTCATTGGAATGTATCAACAACCTCCATCTTCTAGCCAGAGTTACTCTGCAATCAAATACAGATAGTATCAACTCCTTTTCTACAGTCTTCACTAACTCCTGCTTTATTCATTTTCATAAACTCTAGTTATTCAGTAAACATTCCAGAGTTTCGTGTCTTCTTTTAGACTACACTTTTTGTGCTCAATGCCATTTGTGTGTTAATATAGTTCAATTTAAGTGAATCACCTTCTCTGGAAACGTCTTTGTCCTAATACTAACAATTAAAATGTTTTTCTGTATTTTATATTTAATTTATTATGCATATAAGGCATAAAACTGTCTGGAATCCTCCAGTGTTCTCTTTAATCGCATAGCACGTGTCATACGGACATTTACATCTGCCATCCCACTCAGGTTATTCCCTGCTTTAGGATCAGGTTTATCCATCCTTTCACTCCCATCACCTAACAAATGTGGTCTGCACATAGATGATTTTGGATAACAGCTTGCTGAAGGGCAATAAATCAGGTATAACTAGCACTGCTGCTTACTATGTGAAAGTTTAAATGTAAATGGAAGACAAGTAGGATAGTCCTCTTTTTCCTTTTTCATAAATTAGATTCTGAAAAAGATGAATAAAGGTCTTTGTTCCTTAGTAATGAATTCATGCAATTTACAGTTAATTTATTCTAAACTCCCTTGAGACCATGTCACATCATCTATACCTTTTACAATGAAGGTATAGCTAATGTACTTAAATGCCCAAGCAATTTTTAAATCTAAATACTACATATTTCAGCTCTACTTAGAAATATTTAAAAATTATCAAAATGAGGTAAATCTTAAAGAACTCATATAAATGCACAGTGGTCAATAAAAATATTCTTGATATTAACATGTTACCTATATGCCCTTAGGTTTATCAATTTTTAAGCAACTAAATGAAAATAAAGTATAATTTTAAGCATGCTACATAAGCTACACTTCATCTGATGACTGAAAACATGTTTCTGAAACCTGCATTGACTTCTGCTTGTCAATATGAACATAAAATATCTTTGTGCGGCAAATATTAAAACTCTCTAGTTGATTGGGGTTTCTAATTTTAAAAATACAAGATAATAATTTAATATAAATACAACTGTTAAATCTGTTGGGTTCACATTGGAAAATTCTGGTATGGTCATATGGGCATTTAAAAAAATCTAAAGCCTAAATTGCAACTGCACAGTGAAATGCATTTCCTACAATTCAGCATAATTTTTTTTTAAAAAGGTCATAAACAACGGGTGCCAATACAGTAAAATTAAGGTATTAAACTAGATCCACCACTACATGTAATGCTGCAAAAATCCTGTGTCATAACTGTTCCTACTATACCTTTATTCAAGACTCGGAAGTCTAGTTTGCTAAGATAGTTTTCTGATGTACACAGAGAATGAATTGAGTATCTTCCACACCCTCCCCCAATATTCCCTCCCCTGAGAGTCAAAGCTTAATATGAGTTCCATTTTCCAGAGATAAAAGGACTGCATTAACAATGATGTGGCCTAGCTTTCTTCTTTTTATAACAAATTACCATATTTATATTTTGAAGCTGTCATATGCGAGAGGATATTAAATATCCTCTCATCACAATTAACTCTTTAAACCAAATTAAATGACTTGGTTCAAAACAGACTATGCAAGTAAAAGGAATACAATTCTACTACTAATTATTTTGCAATTATTTAAATAATCAGAACTATTTAATTTATTCCTAACTGGTTTTAAGAATTGCAGAGTGACTAAAAAGCTCAAATCTTTCCTCCTTTTATCCTTGATATAAACAAGAATTTGAACTTGGGATGCATAGCAATAAATATACAGTGGTTTCATAAATACTTTAGGCCAAATCTTAATACAGCAAGCTGTAACAAACTGCTAATTTTAAAAAATCTGCCCACAGTTATATTAAATATAAGCCACTGGACTACAATGTAACCACTTCATTTTACTAAGGCTTCGTAATATTTTTATTATAACTAATTGTGTCTGCAGTAGACTAATATAATGCCATGGGAAACATTCTACCTTTCTGAACATGTATACAACACACATTTAGGAAAACAAATACTGTTACAGAAGTCAATGAGAATTCTTTACTTTTCCGGATTTCAGTCTCAAGATTTATGATGATCCTCAAGACGTTATCAAGATTCTAAAACCAAAAAACTTTCTTTACACACTATTTGAAGACAAAGTTTCTTACAATAAATAGAAATAACAGAATGTTTCAAATTACCTTTTAGAATTTGATAAAAATACAATCAGTGAAAGCCATTGCAATCTTTCATTTCTCCCTAACGTAAGGTAATTATATATTTTTGTAAATTAGATCATAATAGATTACTGATTGGAAAGAAATCTTACGTAAACATACTTCTTAAAAACATGTAAAAATCTACTTAAATTGAGAGAAAAGTTCTGAAAAGGGGGTAAAGTCAGATACAAAATGACTAGCAATGCCAGTCCCAGTTAAAAGGGGGACAAGTTTAAATAATTAGTAAAAATAAGATTATATAATTAAATATAAGCACAAGAAAACTTTTTATTTTTTGCTGACCCAATAGCTGGTCATAAGAGATCTTTTTTTTTTTTTTGAGTCAGGGTCTCACTCTGTCACCCAGCCTAGAGTGCAGTGGCACAATCATGACTCACCACAGTCTCAGCTTCCTGAGTAGCTGGGACTGCAGGCATATGCCGCCACGTCCAGCTAATTTTTTTTTTTTTTGTAGTCTTGCTAGGCTGCTCAGGCTGGTCTCCAACTCCTGGGTTCAAGCAATCCTCTCATCCCAGAGTGCTGGGATTACAGGCATGAGCCACTGCACCCACAGCTAAGAAAACTTTTTAAAAGATAAAGAAAAAATAATATACATGATTTATATCTAAGATCATAGATTATACTGACAAAGACCAACAGAAGGAGTAGCTGAATAGTATACCGAAATTCCTATTCTACAAGAGATAAGGTTTCATTCTAGACTCAGACATTTACAGAAATATGGGTTTAATGGTTTAAAAGTCCTCGGAGAAATTTAAAGATAATTACAAAAAAGATGTTAAATAGAACATACAGTATTAAACCTAAAGAAAATCTTTATTCTGCCTCTCTCCTCCCTTAGAAGAAAATTTATTCAGAATATTTTTGATTTCTAAAATAAGAAAATAAATAAAGTTTTAATTTCTAAAAAAAGAAAAAAAGGTCCAAAAGCAGAAGAGAAGGTCTTCTTAGAAATTCAAACAAAATTTTAAGAATCCAAGGAAGATGGTAATTTAAACATATCTGACTTCTCATACCCAAGTCCAAACTTATAACCCTCTGAAGTCAAGTGTCTGCTGAGTAAGTTAGGTACGGAATTTGAGGGTTTCCCGGCAGGGGAAATGATTCGTGTCTTTCTCTCCCACAGGCTGGGAGGAGTCAAGGTGAACACTGGGAAGCTAGCAAATTCTGAGACTAGCACAGGCCACAGAAAACTGTGAAAGCCCACACACGTAAGGCCAACGACAGCCCCAGATCTTGCGCCTGAGTTTCCTACCCACCAGAGCTCAGGCTGATCACGTCCGATGGGAGACTGCGCAGAAAGAGTGGAGGGCACAGGCGGCCTCCCCAGTCCACAGTGCAGGGCCTGAAGCTTGCCCATAACTGATCCTCTCGGAAAAAGCCTTCTTGTATGCAATGCCACCAGTCAGACCACTCCAAAACCAGACTTAAGCCCCAGTGAGCCAGCGAAGAAACAGGAACGAGGTAACCCACAAAGGAGCCAAAAGACAATTAAAATTATTTGCAGATATGCAATAATTCAGATTAAAAACCTATGAATACCCATCTGAAATAAATACTCCAAAGAACAAATGAATCTGAACAAGAAAGGGAAAATGAAGAAAAGGAAAAAGTATCAGGCAAGGAATCTTGCAGTATATAAATGCTGTTAAATTACAATTGAATGACAGTAGACTGGAAGGTACAAGATCCAAAAGATGATTCTTAAAATAAAGTTTCTATGCCCGGCTATAAGAGAAATTCTTTTAAAAAAAGAAAAAGGCCTAGAAGCAACACTCCCAAGTTATTTCAGGACTATCTGTAGGGACTGGGTTGGAAAGAATGTTGTAATAAATACTCCAACAAAACCTGGGGTAAGAGGCAGTGAGAATAAGAGCATTCCAAAGTTTTACTGAAAGAAGGGGGAAAGGGAAAGCATTAGAAAGTATTCTGAGGCCGGGCTCGGTGGCTCAGCCTGTAATCCCGCGCCTTTGGGAGGCTGAGGTGAGTGGACTGCCTGAGACCGTGGGTTCGAGACCCGCCTGGGCAAGCGAGACCTCATCTCTACAATAAATCAAAAAATTAGCCGGGCGTGGTAGTGCGTGCCTGTAGTTCCAGCTACTTGGAAGGCTGAGGCCGAAGGATCGCCGGAGCCCAGCAGGTAGAGGCTGCCGTGGCCGGGAGTGGCCACTGCACTCCAGTCTGGGTGACGGAGTGAGACTCCAACTCAAAAATAAAAAAAAAAAAAAATCAGCTGGGCATGGTGGCACATGCCTGTGGGTTCCAGCTACTTGGAAGGCTGAGGCAGAAGGATTATCTGAGCCTAGGAGGTCGAGGCTGCAGTGGCCATGAGTGTGCCACTGCACTCCAACCTGGGCGACAGAGACTCTGACTCAAAAAAATAATAAAAAAGAAAAAATAAAGTAGCTCTCCATGGGCACATGAGCTTAGTTTAGTGTCTAGCACCGTGCTTTACATAAATATTTGTTGCCATAGTGATTGATGGTAGTGATGATCCCTGCTACCTGTATCTTTATAGCCTTAAACAAATCTCTTTAACTTCCTTCCCTGGTTGCTTCATAGTACAATCAAGGTGGGGCAAGAAAGCCACCAAGCCCTGTCTAACAAATTAAAACAATGCTTATATTATAGGCTTGGTCTTTCATAATGAAGGGAGGCTACTAACTACTGACGCTCAGTACCATCTGGGCTTGCACATGTTGTGAATACAGATGAATAGCTTGGGGCTTCGTGCCCCGTCCTCCCTGGGTGTTCATGTCCCAGTAACAGGGAGATGACTGATGAGGCTGCAAGATTGCTTTACGTCTGTGTTCAGTGAATGGCACCACCGTCCCTCAAGTCACCCACACGAGAAATCTGTTTATCTTACCCTCCTACTCCCCCTCACAACCAAATTATTTACCAAATTATAAACATTTTGTTACGTAAATACCTTTCAAATCCATCCCCTTTCCTCTCAATGCCTCTGGCCATGGACTTTAATTCAGGTCCTCATCGTTGATCATCAGCGTTATTAAAATTAGAACCAACTAGTTTCCTTGGGTCTGGCCTCTACCTCTAAACTGATGTCTTCTGCCAAAGAGACGTTTCTTTTTCTTTTTTTCTTTTTTTGAGTCCGGTCTCACTCTGTCTCCCAGGATAGAGTGCAGTGGCACAATTACAGCTCACCACAGCCTTAAACTCCTGGGCTCAAGCAATCCTCTTGCCTCAGCTTCCCAAAATGCTGGGATTACAGATGTGAGCCAAAGCACCTGACCCCCCAGAGTGACCTTTCTAAGTGATCTTTCTAATATAATCAGGTTTCACCTCCTGTCTCCTGCTTCCAACCTTAAACCCTGTCAATGATACCTTGTTGCCTTTAGGATGAAGTTCAAACACCTGGCAGGCGGACCGAGCCCTCTTGGCAGCATTCCCCCATGCCCTTCATCACAGCTATAGTAATCCAATTTCCATTCCTTTTCATGTCACACTCTTTCCCCATTTAATACTTTTCCATGTTGCTTCCTCATCCTAAAATGGTCATCCTTCACCCCTACTTCAGCATTCTTTTATTCATGACATGTGAGGCTTACAGTGTGCCAGACACTAATCTAGGTGCTGGGCATCAATGAGTAAAATAGACAAAGCATCCTGACTTGTAGAGTTTCCATTCTAGTGGTGGTGATGCCACTGGTGGGAAGGAACAGACAATGAACCAAATAAACAAGTGTATTATATACTAGACTAGAAGCGGGGAAGTGCTATGGAGAAAAATTAAGCAGAAATATAATAATAAATGTTTACCCATTTATTATAAAGGCTATTACAATTAAGCAGAAATATTCATCACTGAATATTTCACCTCTGGTTGCCAAAATGTGTGTGGGTATTTTTCCCCAAGCCTACCAGTTCTCCAACACAGCTGGGTGGCCTACAATTTAACTCAATTCTGACACTCTCTACCTGGAGAGAGCATCAGATCCCACAGGTTAAGGACAGAGTCCCACAAGACTACTCCAATTTAGATTCCAGTCACAAGCCCCAGGTTGTAACCTGTGTCCTTGACTGACTGGCTATAAGTTGGAGTTCCCATGATCACCTTCTTGGATTTGATAATTTGCTAGGATGGCTCACAGAACTCAGGAAAACACTTTACTTATGTTTACCCATTTATTATAAAAGCTATTGCAAAGAATATGATAAACAGCCATGTAGGAGAGACACACAGGACAAGGTATAGGGGAAGGGGTGTGGAGTTCCATGCTACACGTTCAGCAACCAGAAACTTTCCATATCCCAAACCTCGTAGTTCAGGAATTTTTACAGAGGCTTCGTCTCATAGGCATGATCAATTGACTTAATTTTAAACCCCTCTGCCCTTCATGGAGGATTAGCGAGTGGAACTAAAAGTTCTAAGCTTCAAATTATGACTTTGTCTTTCTGGTGACCAGCCCCCATCTGGGAACCCACCCAGAGTCACCTCAGTAGAACAAAAGATGCTCCCATCACCCAAGAAATTCCAAGTGAGTAGGATCTCTGTTTCAGTAACTAGGATAAAGGACAAAATATTAGGATAAAAGATTCTCCTAGTACTCCTATTGCTCAGGAAATTCCAAGGGTTTTAGGAACTTTGTGCCAGGAACTGAAGACATTAATTGCTATGGTTTGAATATTTGTCCCCTCTGAAACCTATGTGGAAACTTAATCCCCATTGTGGCCATATTAAGAGGTGGGGCCTTTTTTTTGAGTTGGAGTCTCACTCTGTCACCCAGGCTGGAGTGCATGCACATTCATGGCCACCCCAGTGTCGACCTGCTGGGCACCGGTGATCCTTCCACCTCAGCCTTCCAAGTAGCCAGAAATACAGGTGTGCTACCACACAAATTTTTGATTTATTGTAGAGTCGAGGGCTTGCCAAGTTGCCTGGACTGGTCTCGAACCCAAGGGGTCAGGCAATCCCTCGCCTCAGTCTCCCAAAGTGCTGGGATTACAGGCTGAGCCACCAAGCCCGGCCAAGTTGGGGCTTTTAAGAAGTGACTGAGTCAGGAGGACTCTGCTTCACAGATTAATGGGTTATCATGGGGGTGAAATGATAGCTTTTTAAGAAGAGGAAGTTAGAACTGAGCTCGGATGCTCAGCCCCCTGGTCATGTGATGCCCTTCCTGCCTTGAGATTCTGCTGAGAGTCCCTATTTGCAAGAAGGTCCTCACCAGATGTGACCCATTGACCTTGGACTTCTCAGTTTCCATAACTGCATGAAATATATTTCTTCTCTTTATAACTTAATCAGTTTTAGCATTCTTTCATAAGCAACAGAAAACCAAAAAACAGATATCTTATTATAAATCACAATAACACAGGTGGTCAGGGAAGGCCTCACTGAGAGAGGATATTTGAACAAGACTTGAAGGAAGTGAAGGAGCAAGTCATGTAAGGAAAAAATTAACGGAAAAGTGAAGAGTTAGGACAAAGGACCCTGAGGTAGAGGCTTACCTCAAATGTGCAAAGAACTGGAAAGAGGCCAGATGACCTGAGAAGAGTGAGCAAGTAGGAGAATGAGAGAATTCAAAGTGAGAAAGGTAAGGGGAGACCTCGTAAACCACTGCAAAGCTTTACTTTGAGCAAGACAAGGAGCTATTGGAGGGTTTGAACAGGGCAATTACATGTTAAGAGATCACACTGGCTACTGGGTTGAGAATAGATTATAAGCAGGCAAGGGTGGAGACCTGTTGGGAGACTGCTCTGAAAATCCAAGCAAGAAATGCTAGTGGCCAGGACAAGGGTAGTAGCAGTGGTTGAATTCTGGATATAGTTTGTTTATTTCTGAGTTGAGGTCTCACTCTGTTGCCCAGGCTGGAGTGCAATGGCATACCCACAGACACCCCAGTGCCAACTTGTGGGGCTCCAGTGATCCTTCCGCCTCTACCTTCCAAGTAGCCGGAACTACAGACATGCCCTACCATGCCTGGCTAATTTTTAAGTTTTACTGTAGAGACAAGGTCTCGCCAAGTTGCCCGGGCTGGGCTCGAACCCGTGGGCTCAGGTAATCCACACACCTCTGCCTCCCTCCCAAAGTGCTGGGATTACAGGCTGAGCCACCGAGCCCGGCCTGGATATAGTTTAAAGGTATGCCAGACAGGATCTGCCAATGGATTGAACTGGGGATGACAGAGAAAGAGAGGTGACAAGGATGACTTCTAAGGATGAAGTTGCCGCTAACTGAGATGAGGAAGACTTTCAGGAGCAGATTCTGGGGGAAGATCAGGAGTTCTGATTTGGCCTTGAGATACCTGACGATCCTACTTGACTATTTTTTCCTAAAAGACTTCACAGTTCTCTACCCTCACCTGGAATATGAACTTTTGGCTGTCTCATAACTTGGCTTCTATTGCTGTCATAGCTCTTAGTACAGAAAGAAGCTCTTTTTAACAGGGGTGTTAGATACAGCATGTATTAACTCAGACTGAAAAACAAACCAATAACTTCTAGCAATGAAAGAGCAATTGAGACGAAACTTGCCCTTCTGGCATAAACAACTAGACAACTAGATTGTATGAAACAACTGTATTTAGATAGTGGGACCGTAGGTAGTGTAAAATATGATCTCTGAGATGAGGAAAAGAAACAAGGTGAGCTCTTTGCCTGAAGGTAATCTTTGAGTTGCTGTATAGGGGACAGGAACCCAAATAGAACCCAAGAGATCTCACAGAGTTAAAGAGAAGAAGACTGGATTTGGAGTTGGCTAAGGACATTTGTAATTTCTGGGGCAGAGTATTGAAGAAGAAGCTATATAAAGAAAGAGCTCCAGAAATCTGCATATAAGTGCCCTTGAGACTTTGAATCAATATTAATTTGGGCATGCATAGAGTGAAACTCCCCAAACCTGGCAAAGAACAATTGATGGCAATCTATAAGCAAAACAATTCCTGAAGCTGACAGGGCCTGGGAGATGTGAGTTCCTACCATGCAGAATGGATAACCCTTGTTGAACACTTGGGGTAATGAGTACAGACCTCAGAAGACCTCATGCCTTAGCAGAAGGGCTAAAAACAAAGCTTTAGAAAGACTCAGAAGAGAGCAGCCTGGGCAACTTGGCGAGACCTCATCTCTACAGTAAATCAAAAAATGAGTTGGGCGTGGTGGCACGTGCCTGTAGTTCCTGCTACTTGGAAGACTGAGGCAGAAGGATCAGCCCAGCAGGTCGAGGCTGTGGTGGCCATGAGCATGCCACCGCACTCCAACCTGGGCACAGAGTGAGACTCCAACTCAAAAAAAAAAAGAAAGGCTCAGGATAAATGACCTGTTCTGCAAGTAACTTAACTGCCTAACAAAACAAACCTTAACACTCTTTAAAGAAAGACAGCAAAATCCAATTGCTCAGCAACATAATATTTACAAGACCAGCAATTGAAAATAGCACCCCAAACATGAAATATTTAGGAATATATCCAGTATGTATTGGAACTGGCTCACATGACAGCTTTCTGTCATTTCTTTTACGCTCATTCAGTGATGTCACACTGATAGCTTGAAACTGATCATGATGTATGTACGGCACAGAAATTGACAAATAGTACAAATTAGGGCTTTCTGACCACCCCCATTCCCCAAGAGCTGGTTCACCAGCACATCACTGGATACATTTAACAAAATGTGGACTGACTTCTACAACAAAGCATTGATGAAAGAAATTAAAGAATACATAAATAATTGAGATAAAATTTGTTCATGGATTGGAAGATTCAACATTGTTAAATGTCAGTTCTCCCCAAATAATTTCACAGGTTTGATGGAATCTTAATCAAAATCCCAATAGACAGGCTGATACTAAAATTTATAAGAAAACACAAAGTTTTAGAATAATTAAAAATTGAAAGGCCAGGCACAATGGCTCACGCCTATAATTCAGCACTTTGGGAGGCTAAGGTGGGAGGATCACTTAAGATCAGGAGTTTAAGGCAATCGTGGGCGAGACCTCATTGTTACAAAAAACAAATTAGCCAAGTGTGGTGGTGTGTGCTTTAGTCCTAGCTACTCAGGAGGCTGAGG
>CAUYQG010247660.1:0-56527 GCA_963574415.1 Tarsius wallacei | reverse complement strand
CCTGTAGTTCCAGCTACTTGGAAGGCTGAGGCGGAAGGATCGCCGGAGCCCAGCAGGTCGAGGCTGCGGTGGCCGGGAGCGGCCACTGCACTCCAGTCTGGGTGACAGAGTGAGACTCCAACTCAAAAAAAAAAAAAAGTTGTTGATCTAGAGAACAAATACATTGTGCAATTGGTCTATCTTAATGGTTCATAGAAATCTCCCTTTAACACCCCACAAGCTGTAGTTGGTGACTGCCTATCAGGGAGAGTGTGACGCTAGAGACATGGTTAGGAAAGCCAGCTGCCCTGGTGCAATCTGGAGGTGAAGGTAGATCAGGTGGAACCAAAGACAGTACCGTGGATGAGCTTGCAATAGGGAAGGAGAAGAACAAGAAGATGAAGTGTAGTCAGGGAGCTAGGCAGGAAAACAGGAGATGCCAGGTTAGTGGAAGTTAAGGAAGACAGTCACAGCTCACCGTGCCTCTGCATGAAGCGCTCCTCCTCCCACATCCTCAGCAAGCCCCTGTTTATCCTTGAAGACAACTCAGAAGCATCACCTCCTTGTTTAGTTTTACTGGTTAAGGTCTCCTTTTGTGTCCCCCAGCTACCTGGGGACTCTTCTACACTGGGCTCAGCTCTCCATTGAATTTGTTTATATGCTGACCCATCTCCCTTGGAAAACTGAGGATTCCGGCAGGTGGGTCTGTGGTTTCTACATTCTAAGCACCAATACAATGTCTTGATCTTTGGCACTTGGCAAATAGCAGAGTTCATCTGTCGATGGGCTGTATAAGGGAAGGAATTAGAAATGTCAGAAGCTACAGAATCTTAGAAATCAATGCGAGTTGAGAAAAAGGTCAAGACTTGACCCTGAAGCAATCCTTGATAACTTGTTTGAATGGTCAGATCATAAACTCAGCTTATGGGGAACTCAGGAGTGAGCAGGTTTTGAGGAGATGGGCGTAAGATGGAAAAGACGTAAAGTGCTGTCCTGTTCCGGTATACAATTGCTATGTGACAAACCACCCCTAAAGGTAGTAACTTAAACAGCAATATCCTAAAATTGCATTTTGGGCAGAGCTGGATGGCTCATCCCTGCTCTATATGGCATCATCTGGAGAGGTTGTTCTGCATGGCATGAGAGGACCTACATCCAAGATGGCTCACTCCCTTGGCTGAGAGTTCAGTTGGGGCTTCCATTCCTCTCCACGTGGGTCTCTTCCCAGAGTTGCTTGGACCTCCAATAGCACAATGACTGGGTTTCAAGAGGCCCAGGTCGGAGCTGCAAGGCCTTTTGTGATCCAGACTCAGAAGTCCCAGAGAGTCGCTTTCTCCACCTTGCACACACAAGTTGCCAGGACCAGACCAGCACGAGAAACAGACTCTACCCACCAGGGGAGGACGAGCAAAGGGTTTTAGGCTCGCTGCATTCTGACACAGCTGCCTAAGTCCCAAGTTTTACAGTTGAGCACACTGAGGCCCTTCAGAGGCCCAGTGATTTTCACAACTTCCACGGCGACTTAGCAGCCTGGTAGAAGTGGGGCGTCCTGCCTCTCGTTTTGGTTCTTTCTGCCAGAATCTGGTACACACTTCTGTGTGACTGTGTGGTATTCTACAACAAAGTCACAAACAGTCTTCTTTTTGCAGTAGGTGGGACCTATATGCATGCATATTCAGGAGAAAGGAATAAAATAAGTTCTGCAAATCTTTTTTGAAGGGTATAGGACAGATTACTTGGGCTTGGTAACACAGTACAAGCTGTAATTCTTATATTAAAGAAAAAATGCAGATTTTTATAGTATTAACATTTTTAAGCACTTTCTTAGTGCTAGACACGGCTTTAAGTAACCTACCTCCTTTTGAAGGATATGACATTATTAAGTCTTGGGTTATAGTTGAGGAAAGAGATACAGGGACATTAAATAATGCATCCAGGCTTGCATGCCCTGGATCGACCAATTGTAAGTGGTAGAGCTGATGTCTTAGTTGGACACCTATAGCCAGAATACCATAGATTGGATGATGGAAACAGCAGACATGTATTTCCCACAGTTTTGGAGACTGGGAAGTCCAAAATGAAGGCACTAGCAAGTCTAGCGTCTGGTGAGGTTGGATGACTGCCTTCTCATTTTATTCTCACACAGGCCAGAGAAAAAGATCTTTCTCTTGACTTTTCTTATTAAGGCACTGTATTCATGAGGGCCCCACCCTCATGACCTAATCATCTCCCAAAGGTCCTACCTCCTAATTCTATCACATTAAAGGACAAGATTTCAAAACATACAAGCCTGTAGCAGCTGGGATCCACACATATGTAGTCTAATGGAAGAGTCTGAAGGCCCTTTATATGTATTTATATAATATATGCATACATTATATGTATAGCTTTTATGTCCTGTTTTTCTTTTATTTGTTTTTTGAAGGGAGCGGTTATAGTACATTTCTGATTGCTACACGTGCTTTCTTTCTTGGTAATAAAGATCGCATTCTCTCTCTGAGTCTCCTGACACTTTACTCATATACCTGATTCTGCCCTCTATCCACACATACGGAGAGGAGGAGTCAGTGACACAAACACTCACAGATACTAGTGAAAAGGGGGCAGGCAGGGGGCCTGATTTGCAGCTGCCCCACCCCCCCGCCCAGTGTAATGGGCCAGCTTTATAGCCTGCATTAGACAGTTGCAGTATGAATGCATGGTTCTTGCTGAAGTCCAGAGGTAGAACTGGCTCCATGAGGGTAGGGACATCTTGTTTTCCTGATATTCCTAGCACCTAGCATAGTTCCAGATGCTAGGATATAAAAGATGCTGAATAAATCTTTGTTGGATAACAAGCATATGAATGAGTGATTCTCAAACAGCATGATAAGCATTACAACAGAGATACCCAATACAATCAAAGTAAGTAATAATTCACTTTCCAGGGGATGGGTAGGAAGGAACCAATAATAAAATAAGGTGACTTTCGAGTTGAATGTTGAAGGATGAATATGTCTTAATGAGATGAATACTCATTCCAGAATAATGCAATAGATGTGTATATATTGCAACCAGAAAGTGTAGAAAAGTAAAAGGGTAACTTGCATCGATTCTAACCATTTGCAGGTGTAATCTCACTTAATCCTCATAATAGTTCTTTGAGATGAGTTTTGTAATCATTTCAACTTTCCACAACAAGGAAACTGAGGCTCAGAGAAATAAAGCCACATATTCCGAGGTCGTACCATTGGTACAGAGCAAGGCTGACATTTGAAGTCGAATGTCCTCACTGACTGCAGTAAGGTATTTTTGTGTTGGGACCTAAAGGGAGAGCAAAGAAAGAAGATACATTGTTGCAGCCTAGAAGATCTCAAATGCTATATTCCTTGGAGATCTGTTGTGACCAAGTTGTAAGAAGGCAGATTTTCTGTGAAATTCGGTGACTTAAAGCTTTTATAAGACAGAGCATCAGTTGTTAGCTGCTAGGCCTTCTTGTCTCCAGAAACTACCAGAATTTCCATAGCAACGGTGAGTGACTGGTTTAAAAGACGTTTATGGTGCCTTGGCCACTTAAAGATCACTGGCTGAAGGCGGATTAGAGAATGCTAGGCTAGCTCTCAAACACAGCCAGTCCATCTGTCTTTCTGATAAGCAATGACTAGTCAGCGAGACCTTAATCTGCTTTTAAAAAAATCCTGTGGCCTAAACAAACTGGCATTCGCCCTTAAAGAGAATTGGAAAGAAGTGGCCATGTTTACCTGCCCCTTAGGCCATAACGACTGTGAGAGAGGAGACAGTCAGAAGCTGGTTAAGCAGACAGAGAGAGAGGGTTTGGAGGAGACATGACACCTGCGGAAACGCCCCCTGCACCACTCCCATTACCTAATTGTGGGATGAAAATGTGGCTTCCTCTCAACCCAGGATGTGGTGCTAAAAGGGCCTGTTTGCTGCTTAGATGCAAACATAGTAGCCTAACTAAATGTCCTAACTTGACCTTGGCTTATTATAATATCATTAACATAGTATTTTCATTGTGATTTTACCTCCCTCCCCCCGCCGTGGGCTTTTTTATGGTACTTATGGGCAGCATTCAAGATAGAGTAACTTTGGTCAAGGACCCACATGGCCACATGCACAAAAAAAATTAGGTCCGGGGAAGTAAGGGGCGGATGAGATGTAAATGAAAAAAATGTCCCCAGAAAAGATAAGATGAAACCACAAACTCCTCGCACCGGTAGCCCATTTTGGGCCCCCTCTCTTTTCTGGAGATCTTTTTGCTTAACAAACTCCTTCTTTCACTTATACTTTTTGTGTCCACATTCCTTAATCTTCTTGGTCATGGGACAAGAACCCGAGGTTGCTGGTCTAAGCTGATAGTGGAGTTAAAAACTCCCGCAACTACTGAGCACGCCATGCTTTCTGCATCTCTGTATGGCCTCATGTCTCACAGCTCATGTAAAAATGGTTTGAAAAGCCAACCCTATGTCTGTGGGGAGGCTCTCGCAGGCCCTCAGCTAGGGTTGTTTCTCACCATTCTTTGACTTAGGCACCCCATCTGATCTGCCCACAGCCTATCTTTCACCTGGCTGCCATTTGTCAAGGCGATTTTTCCATTTATCTTTATTGATGAATTGATATGAACAGCAGCACACTTCTAAGAGTCAGGCATCCTGTTGCCCTTTGTCCTGGCTGTCATTCCCGCTGAAATTCAGACACCATGAGAAGAAGGTGAATTATACTTGACTGTTGTATAAGGTGGGCTCAGAACTGTGGGGGCCCTTGGGCATTAAAGGAAATTAGATAAGATTTTCCTTCCATATCTTTCTTCAAACCGTCCCTTGTATTCCAGGATGGTGAATCGAGTTTTTTTCCTGTTGATTGCAGCCATTGGCTTAGCTTAGTTAGGGAGTCTGACACTCCCCCTTGTCTTTTGTATCTAATTTGTATCTATATCAGCCTAGTGATGCTGATCTCAAAAGGTGCCTGGCCACATATGAACCGACTGATTACAAAAGCTGAACTCCTGTTTGTGTATTGTCTCTGTGTTACTTTCCTATGAATGTCTTAGAGGGAGGGACTGTGTATTGGGCCTCTTTGCATCTCCAGAGTCTAGTACAGGGTCTTGAATTTGGTGAGTGGGTTCAAGAAATGTTTAATGAATGAATGAATGTCTTGACATCTCCCCATCACACAATACATTGGTTGAGACTATAATCTGAGATTCATGATATGCATATAAAAAATGTGTCTGCTCCCAGCAGGACTGATTAGTGGTCCATTTCTTTTTTTTTTTTTTCTTTTCTTTTTTATTTGTGTCAATGTAAGGAGAACAAGTGCCGTTTTGTTACATGGATTTATTGTGTCATGGTGAAGTCTGTACTTTTACTGGCTCTTTTTTCCTTGAAGTTATAGTCTAAGCAACCTTGAGGACAACCTTAAATTGCCTCCTCTATCTTTCTAAGCAACTGTGAAACTTTACTAACTGGAAACTCTAGTCTCTGTGTTTGTGAATTATTTCCATTTCAGTCTGCAAATATACCCATCCGTATCCCTAATATTCATCTAAATTGAATTACTCATTTATTCTTCCATATTATATTTCCCAGCTTATGTTTTTCTTCTTTGGGAAATTAAAAAAATATTAGGGACTTAAAAAGGCACAATGGGAAAACAAAACTAAGCTAAAACAGCCCTGTCAGAATCAGGCATTTATGCATTTGAATCCCAGCTCTGACATTTGCTAGCTGTGTGAACTTGGAAAAGTTGCTTTACTACACTGAGGTTTTTTGTATTTTTGGCTTCATATGATAACAATCATAGCAATATCCATAGAATGATATATGTTAAGTTCTTATCATGGTGTGCAGCACACAGTGGGTGTTCAATATACTTTATAGCCTCTTTTTTTTCTGCTTTTAATAAATAAATAATCAGCAGGAACATGTTCACTTATTTCCCACACTTCTGGAACTGGGAAGTCCAAAATTAAGGCACTAGCCCATCAAGTGTCTGGTGAGAGCAGATGACTGCCTTCTCATTTTATCCTCACACATCCCAGAGAAAATCTCTCTCTCTTGTCTTTTCTTATTAGGACACTGTATCCATGAGGGCCCCACCCTCATGACCTAATCCTCTCCCAAAGGTCCCACCTCCTAATACCATCACATTAAAGGAAAAGATTTTAAAGTATACAAGTCTATAGCCACTGGGATCCACACATATACAGATCAGACAGGGTGTTCGAGTTAAAGAATTGTGAAAAACAACCCCAGCCAAGGGCCTGTGAGAGTCTCCCCACAGAGACAGGGTTGGTTCTTCGAGCGATTTTCACATTGGCCATGAGACATGCAGATCTACATAGATGCAAATATTAATATATTAATGAATATATGAAAGCTTGCATGCATTCAGTCAGCAAATATTTTTTAACACTTACACTATTCCTGGGTAGGCACCAGGGTGTAGTGCTGGGCAAGGTGGACTCAGCCTCTGCTCTCATGGAAACCAGAAGTGACTCTCAATTATGCATCCAACAAACTAGAACCAAGTGCTGTAAGGATAAGGAGATATGTGAGACCAGAGACCTTCATGGTTTTTTCCCTGAAGGGACTCATAATCTAGTGAGAGAATAATTCAAGGACAAATAAGAGCACAAAGTGTTCATCAAACTTCTTTCTCAAAAACACTGCAACGTGTTGGTTAAAGAAACCTGTCTCCAGAAGACTCCTTGCCTGAAGCTAACACTGAAACTGCTTCCTCAGATGAAGGGGGATGGACTAGCGCCAGATGGTCAGTTCTTTGATCTTCAACCCATACAAATATTATCATGCTGCTGCTATGAAAATTAAGTTCTTTGTTTAATCCACTTCTCTTGATAATAAACAACTTAGCCCGAGGCCTGGTGTATTGCAGTATGGTCA
The DNA here is from genome assembly GCA_963574415.1 of Tarsius wallacei. NCBI lineage: Eukaryota > Metazoa > Chordata > Mammalia > Primates > Tarsiidae > Tarsius > Tarsius wallacei. The sequence continues at coordinate 49,646 of CAUYQG010247660.1, read as the reverse complement.
GCATCAGTGGACAAGCTGGTAATAAATTTTCCCTATTCAGAAATAATCTCCATGAGTTTCCTAGGAAAGTTCTGTTTTGTGTGTGTCTGTGATCTTGGAAAGAACTCTGAGGTTATCCAGCTTGATCCCTCATCCAGTGGGACCGTTTTTGCATACCTCCACTACATTCTAAAAGGAAGCAAAGACGGAGGAGACTGAGAATTTCTGTGAAACAAACCCAAAAACCACGTAATTCATGCCCTTTTCTGCACTGATTCTCCATCTTCTAACTGGAATCCCCCTCCCCACCCCACTCCAAACTTTGTTTCTTGGGCTGTCTCAATTTAGAGTCTTTGCCACACAATTCATTCTGAATTAAACAGTAATCCCTCAGACCCTGCCTGGAAATAAAAGCTGGTTTGTAAATCTAAGTCAAGAGATAATTAATGCTTAAATAATGCTTAAATAAAGACAGTGTAGACCTATGTGAGGACAGAAAGTAGGCTTGCCTTTGACACATCTCCGTGAAAAACAGCATCATGCTATGAAACAAGTATGGCTTTGGGGTCAGACAAACTGAAGTTGGATATTTGCCTTCTTGTTGTGTTGACTTGGTCAACATTGAAATTTTCTAACTCTTAAGGCATTCAGCTTTGTGAGGTTATTGGGAGCTTTGGTTGCAACATGTAGCTGCTGCTTGTAAATGTGACTTCTTTCTACCCTTTCCTCCTTATGGTGGTTTCCCTGACTCTACCTCTGAGTGTGTGCATATACAAGTTTTTCCTTTTATCATAAAGCTCACAAGTTAGAAGGAAAAGGCGCTCCCTCAGGCCCAAGCCATTTTACCTTGAGCAAAAACGTCCCTAAGATTCAGCCCCTGCAGAGCAAATCATCCATCTGCGTTTGAGAATGGCTCAGTGTGACAGATGTGTGAGAGACGGCTTTTAGAAACCTAGTGGCTGCAAGGGAAGAAATGACCAGCTTCATTGCCCTTGCTCCCAATTTCCTGCCACTTGAGCCTCTGCGTAGTCTGCACAGCTGCAATTAGCAACTGGTGGCCCTTAAAAGCACTTTGTCCCACTGTGCTTTTTACCTGTCTCTCACAGAAGACCTAAATGTGCTTTGACGCTAATAAACCTGGAATTATTCCATTTTATCAAGTTGTAGGCTGACAGAAAGGATGAGAAATCATGAAAAACCAACCACCACATTATCCGTTATCTACGGAACCAGCTTGAAGTGTCTGACAGACTCCATGACCTTACTTTACACTTCCAGCATGAATAGCAAACGGACTGTAGTGTTTGTATGTGTGTGTGTTTTTCTTGTTTCATTAGACTATTCAATTTAATGACTGTATCACCCATTATAAAAATGCTTGTTTTTCATGGATGTGCTAGTCTTGTATTGGTATTCTACCATGCTTCTTCACTAAGTCCACTCCAGGTGTGTTAGGCTCTGGTTATCTGAAATCAAAGTGCACATTTTGGATGCATTTGTATTATTTCAGTGTATTCCTCGATTCTCAACATTATCATTATCATGTTGTGTGAAACAGTTCTTTATTTAATCCAATACATGCCTCCATGTGAACGGTAACTCTTAGTACATGTATGACCTGTCCTATCCTCTGCCTGATGACCCGCATCCCCCCATGAGCTGCCTTTTCATCACGATCATCAGCACAACACTGAATGTCAGATTAGAAAAGGGATTTTCAGGTATTGTTACTGCAATTCTTGAATAACACCATGGCTAGGAACACCAGTTCTGGCCCCATAATGCCTGGATTCACACTGACTGCCACCACTTACTGGCTGTGTGGCAACGGGCAAGTATATATCTTTCTTTACTTCTGCTTCGTCATTTATAAGAAGAACGAAGAACTTTATCTACTTCAAAAGATTGTTGGGAGAATTTAACAAGATATACATTTTCAATACAACAGTGCCCAGATCAAAGGAATCACTTAATACTTGTTAACAGTTATTATTTGGCATGTGAGAAAACTGAGGTCCAGCAAGGCAAGATTTTCCCCAAGGCCACATTAAAAACTAGGGGATGTACCTGGACTAAGAAAAAGTTTCTAAATAATAACTATTTAACCATTCTCCACTTGTCTGTGACATTTCAGTCACAGAGACAATATCTTTTGACCTTATAAGAGCCACAAAAGAATCCTTCATCCATCCAGAAAATAAATATGTCTACACTTGAGGTAGATCTGGGTATATGATCTCGGACCTCAAAAAGAACAAAGTCTAATGGTAGACAAAGGCAAGGAAACACAGAGTAGCTACCCAGTGTGGCTGGCATTGTAACAAAATGTGAATATGGAAGCTGCACAGAGGACCGCAGTGGTTCCTTGTGCCTGAACAGGTCAGTGAGGGGTTGGCGCTGAAAGAGTCACAGAAGGGATGGCACATAAATCCTCCTGAAAGATGAGTCAGAGTTTGCCAGAAGGAAAATAATACTGTCAGAGAATGGCTTCGTTAATCTATCCATTATTCATTCACGCATAAATGCAACAAATATCCCCTGAGTCCAGGCTACCCTCAACTTTTACTTGAGGTATTGCAATTGCTCCCTAACTGGCCAACCTTCATACAAACCTTACTCCTGGCTTATAAACAGAGGGATATTTTGAAAACATAAATGTGATCCTGCGTCACACCACTCCTATTTGATAACTACATGCCAACACCCCTCTGTCCAAAAGGCCCCATACTGTCTGACTTTTGCTTTTCTTTCAGGTTTCTCTCACTCTCTCTGACCCTTGCTCTCTGAGGCCCAGTGGGACTTTCTTTAGATTTTTCTCAAATCTCTACTTTTTCAAGACATTTGGCTTAAAAGCCCAGGTCAGGGGACCTTATTACAAGCTCTGGTAGCACCACAAACCTTATACATTAAAAGTACACTTTCTGGTTTGAAGTACACCTTAATTTGAATGGTTATTTCACCCAAGCATTCCTGGAAGCCTATGCTGCTTTTATTTGCTGTTGATTCTCAAATGCCTGGCACATTGAATGGGGCACGGGATGCGCTCTGTGAAGATGGGTGAGGAGATGAGCCCTGTGGTAGGCAGGGGCAATAGCTGCAATATCAGTTCCTACGAGATTAATCAAGTAAGTAATTGTCTCCTATTGAAGAAAGCAATTGCAAATGAGGAAAGAGAAAAAGCTAAAGTGAACCCTGTGGTATTGTACTGGAGCTGGAGTCTTTGTATTGAGCTCATGATTTTAAATATAGACAGGAAAAGTAGATGTTGATATGCGTGTGAGCATACATCCATGTGTTCCTCAGCTCCATCCACTGAGAGAGCCTGGGATCCTTAGTGTTAAGGGAGGGCATTTTGCAATAGCCCTCCCGCATTTTGACTTCTAAGTACTGTTTTCAATTGAAAGGAGCCATTGCTTGTTGGACAATATCTAACTACAGGACTGTAGCAATAAAGCACACAATTAATCTGAAACATCTTATTGTGCGTGAATATCGAAGTGTTCAAAGAAGATGTTAAAGGGCTCAGAAATCAGGTGCGTGGGGACTCTGATGGCCAAATCATGGAAAATTTTTGCATCGAAATAATAATGATAATAAAACATAAAATCACTGAATAAACCAGGAAACGATGAGTGTATTAACTAACATATAGAAATAAAATCAAATAAACATTTGATAAAGATGGAGTAGTCTCAAAGTAACTCCATTAAATATTATTAAGTTCCAAGAAATAAACAAGCTTGGTGGAGATTGAGTTTATCAAGAAATCAAAATAAATATCACGAGGAACAGAAAACATGGAAACTGTTTCATCTGATATGAGACAATGGGAAGAACATAGCATCGCTTCTTTGATATTCTTGCCAAAAATGTATTAACCAAATCATGAAGAATCATCAAACAAATACAGCCTAAAACAAAAATTTTGCAGAATGACTGGCCTGCAATCTTTAAAATGAAGGTTGAATGCATGCAACATTTGTCTTTCCATGTCTGGCTTTCTCATTCAACATAATGACCTCCAGTTCCAGCCATCTCATGGAGGTAAAAAGTGGAACATTAGTTACCAGTGGTTGGGAAGGATATAGGTGTGGAGGAATGAAGAGAGACTAGCTAATGGGGGCACATATAGAGTTAGGTAGAAGAAATAAGCTTAAATGTTTGATAGCAGAGTAGGATAACTACAGTTAACAGCAACGTATTATCTATAGATAAAAGTGAGGATTTGACATGTTCTCAACATACAATGATAAACGCTCAAGGTGGTGGATATTCTGAATACTCTTCATTGATCATTGCAATGGATCTGCATGTAACAAACTGTCATATGTACCCAATAAAAGTGTTAAAGGACCACTGGGGATATTTGAATAGTGTGTGAGAAATACATGATGGCAATGTATCAATATTAATTTTTTGATTTGAATGTTTGTGTTGTGGCTGTTTGAAGAATGTCCTGGCTGGGCACTGTAGCTCGGGCCTGTAATCCCAGCACTGTGGGAGGCTAAGGTGGGAGGACTGCATGAACCCAGGAGTTCAAGACCAGCCTAGGCAGCATAGCAAGACCTCAGTCTCTACAAAAGACCAAAAAATTTGCCAGGTGTGGTGGTGTGCACCTGCAGTCCCAGCTAATAGGCGGAGAGAGGGAGAGTGAGACGGAGACGGAGAGGGAGAGGGAGACGGAGAGGGAAGAAAAGGAAAAAAAAAAGAAAAGCTAGAATTATAGGCATGGACCACTACTGGCCGGCTCCAAAAGTTTTTTGTTGTTGTTTCTTTCTTTTTTTTAAAGGAATGTCCTTCTTGGTAGAATGTCACACCATGCCAGCAACTTATCAACTAGTTCAAGGAAAAGAAATTCTTTATACTTTACATATGAGTTTAAGATTGTTTCAAAATGAAAAAAAAACAAACAAAACAGTGATAATACCCCCCAAAGAAAGCAAGAGAAAGAAAGAGAAAGGAAAAAAAAAGCTAGAAAATAATGAAGGACTAGAGAACAAAGAAAGGAAGGGAGGCAGGATAAAGAAAAGGAGGAAGGTAGGCAGAAGTGGAAGAAAGAATGAAAGAGAGGAGACAAAAGGAGGCAGGGAGACAGCTCTAGGTCAGGGCTCGACATGCCCATGGGCCAAATCCAGCCTGCCCCTATTGTTTTTAATGGCTCATGAATTAAAAATGATTTGTGCCTTATTTTTATTTATTTGCTTTTTTGTAAAGATGGGATCTCAGGATCTCTCTATGTTGCCCAGGCTGGTCTGGAACTCCTGGTGGCAAGCAATTCTCCCTCCTTGACCTCGCAAGTTGCCGGGATTACAGATGTGTGCCAACTTGCCCAGTCTGTATTTTTAAATGATTAAAAGGATCAAAAGAATAATAATATTTTGTGACATATAAAAATTATATGAAATTCAAATTCCAGTTCCCATTAAGTTTATCGGAAAAAAGCCATGCTTATTCATCTGCATATTGTCTGTGATTGTTTTCGTACTACAAGACAGAGTTGAGTGGTTGAAACAGAGGCTGTGTGTGGTACTTGATCACTTACAGTCCTGTTCAGTACATTATTAATTTAGGTGACACAGTTATACCTCAACAGGGTTTTGAGCTCTATGTATATTACCATACAAATTTATTTTATTAATTCCCAGTGCATATTTTTATCATCAAAACAAGACAAGAAGAGAAAAGTGGACTCAGTGTTGTACTTGTGAAGAATAGAGGAGTGAAGATTATTTTACCATCAAACTAGCTGTCAAAACATTGTGTTTTTTGTGTAATGACACCACACGTGTGCTAAAAAAATACAATATACATCAACATAACCAGGCCAAGCACTTATTATAATATACACAATTCACAGGAAAGCAGTCATCAGAAAATTATTGCATTTGAAGCTGAGTATCTCATAACAATAGCAAGTCTTCACAAAAAAAAAATACATGAAAATGGAATTTCAGCCAAGGTAAATTTTTGAGTGTTTTATTTGTTCGCCAAGCAACACAAAACATTTACCAAACAAGTTAATCCAACTGTATTTGATTGAGGTAGCTGAAGAATTGTCTCTGGAGAAACTTGAGGCTGTTGTCCCTTAGTGAGATTACTGGATGAAGAATTGAGAATGTTGGGAGTAACATCAGTAGTTACTTTAAAAGCTCAGATAATGCTCTCACCTGTTTTTCTGGGCTCTTGATGAGTCTACAGATGATACTGGTACTGCTTATTAGTTATTGTTAATTTGATAAATCAATTCCAAGTTTTAACAACCGAAGTAGTCTCTATCATTAGTGTGCTAAAATAAATGCAAGATACATCAATATACATGTGTAGGTAAAGGTGAGAATACTTTCAAAGAAGTAGTGAAAACAATTCAGTGAAACCTGAAGTGAAATTTGCTAAGATTTGCTATACCTGATGGTGGAACAGGCACAAATGAAGAAGAGTTAACTTGGACAAATGTATAAAGCTTGTGAAAACGCAAATATGTGAAGACTATGGCTATTCCTCGTATTATTCATCAATAAGTACTGTGTGAAAAAAATTGAATCTGTCATGTATTACTGAATGCATAATGTCAACAATAAACTTCACCTGCTTTTGTGGATTTAACCATCCTGTTGTCAGTTCTATTATTATTATTTTTTTGGTCAGCAATAAAAGCTGAATATCTTGAATTTTTCTACCACACAGCAATTCAGACACTTAAAATTTAATCGCAATGGTTTTGAGCTCAGGAGCTAGATTAAAATTTTTTTTGAACAAGATAGTCCACCCCCAACCACTACTGCATAACATTGAATAGTTTTAGGAGTTAAATTTTGCAGTAACTGATAATATTTTGGAATTAATTGAGCATAGAATTATAAGGCGAAATAGTGATTTCCGAGATTTATACTGTGGTAGCAAAGCCATTTTAATTAGTTAAACTAATTTTGCTTGACTCACGAGTAATGTTAACATACTTTTTAGCTTTCCCTGCTATCAGAAATTAAAACATGAAGCAATATCACCATGCCCACACAAATTTGCAATGGATGGATTTTCTGAGCTCATCCTGCAGTTCCAGCTATGTTTTTCAGACATCATTGCAAATACAGAAGACATTTTTCGTAATCCAAAATCTATTAAATGTTTACTTGAAAAGTTTTCACCTAACCTGCAATTGAAAGCGATTAATCTGCAATGATACATGAAAAGGCAAGTATAGCGAAAACTCTTATAAAATTCTGTAAGTGCCCTCCCAGTGATGAAGAATTGATATAAATATCAGGCAGTACCTATCTGTAAAAAGACATTTTCAAAGATCAGGTGTGTAAAACCTTACTACAGACAAGTATTAACAGATGAAACTACAGGCAAGCATTAACAGATGAACCTTAACAATTGATTTGAATATGGAAAAAAAAATCTTTGAATGTCATGAAATAAAATGTTCCCCAACTCCCCAAAATTTATTATTATTTTTAGCAGGCCTGTATTAGAAAAAAAAGTACTCAATTATTATTATATTTTTCATTTCACTAATTTAAAAACTTGACAATTTGTTTTCAATTTCATTGTATAGTTACCTAATCATATCCTTGATTTTGCATCTAAGACCACAAAGTCTAAAATATTCACTATCTGATCCCCAAGGCCTAAAATCTGTCACTATCTGTTATTATTGAATAAGTTTTTTTTGTTATAATAATGTGGTATATAGAAAAAGCACCTTACCCTTACAGGATAAATGCTAAAATATTTACCAATAACGTGTCATGATGCCTGCAATTTAATTTCAAATGGTTGAGCAAAGAAAAAGCAAGTGTGACAGTGTGAAAGTTTATGAATCTACATGAGTGGTGCACATCTGTTCTATTCTTTCAACCTCTCTAATTTGGGAATTCTCAAAATAAAATTAGGCGGAAAAAGAAAACCTCTCCGACAATACTGTCTAAACCAACTTCCAACCATGTACTAAAAAACTTTTCTATTTTATTTCCATGTTACTTCTTATAACACATATATTGCTGTTTTTAAAATTTCTTTATTCATATGCTTGTCAGCCATTCCCCTCAAGGTGTCAAGAGTGGGGACATGTCTGTTTTATTCTTTGCTCTAGTCTTCGCAGCTAGAACAACACTGAAACATTGGAGACACTCGAAAGAATTTGTTGAACACACACAAGTAAAGGAAAAGAGAAAAATCAGAAACAAATGAATAAACGAAGGAGAGTACAGCAATCACAGATGCTCAGACGCTCTGAGGACAGCCCAGTTACCCCTGCCACTCATGCCTCCAGCCACCCAATGAATCGTGTTCTGGTCCCTGTTTCTGATCTGTTCTCACTCCCTACTCCTGGCTTTTCTTGATGCTTCCGTGCTGGTTATTGACTCTAGTCTTGATCTTGTCTGGGCCAGCTGGGGTGGATATTTAGGCTCTCTGATGTTTGAGCCTACAGTTTTTCCTACAGTTGGCCTCCTTTTATTCCCACAGTAACCAGTACCTCTTAGTTCCAGCATTTGTTACCAACGATGGGTAATCAGTCCTGCTCCATTGTAAGTTTTAAGAATGGGAAGAATGACATCTTTCGGGCTCTAGGTCAGTCACAGCAGCGAAAGTCTTTCAGTTTGCTTTATTCCTTCCCCAAATCCTTTGAGGCAGGTATTATAATCTCCATCTTGTTGGTGAAAAAACTGAAATACATGAAGATTACATACCTTCTCTGAAATTGAATCAAGTTAGTGATGGAGGCAGGACTAAATACCAAGTCCCTCTAAGGCCATGTTTGTGGGTGTACATCTTTCTCCACCATATTTGTGGTTCTTCTTTCATTCCAGACTGTAGAGGAAGCAGTTGGCAGGGCTATTAGTGTCTATACTCTGTTAATATTTGTAATAACAATGACTGCGTTTCATGGAAATCAGAATCAAACTCTGTTGGAAAATGTATCTGACTCACAATTTGTCCCTGAGCCCCATCATTAGGGACTTGTTGAATTAATATGACTCAGTAGCCTAAACTTTAAACACTGCACTCTTAAAATGTTATTACTGATTTGCACCAGTTAATAAATTAATCTCTTAACAGAGTGAAAGGCATGCAGTTGAGCAAAGTACACATACAGCTGGCCAGTAATATCTTAAAACCTGCAAGGTAAAGCGACTCCTCCGTGACTCTCTGTCCTGGGATTCTGTTTTGCTACACTGTAGCGTGGTTTATGCATCTTCCTCTCCCTTGGTAACCAGCAGCCACACTGCTCCCTTCCTGTTCCTGGACCACGTCAGGCATGTCTCCTTCTTAGAGCCTTTCTCTGCAGAGCTTCTGGGCACTTCACTTAGGTCTTGGCTCAAATAACACTTTTTCAAAAGTCCACCATGTCTACCCTGTAGAACTCCCTTCCTTCATCTTCACATTCACTTTCATCTTCCCCCCTGCTATGTATCTTTTATGTCACTTATTTCCTGACATCTTTGTTTATTACTTATTATCTGTTCCCTCAATAGAATGTAAGTGGGGCAGGAACTCTGTTTTGTTCCCTATTATACCTCAGCATATAGTATAGTAACAGGCACAGAGTAACGGCTCAGTAAATACTACATTGATTTATGTTTGATTGGTAATCTTTAAAATAATCGATAAATATTTTTATGTCATTGTAACCTATGCAAGTACGTGTGGTGTAATGCAGTGTTTCTCAGTTTCTTCTCAGCCAAGCACCATTTTGAAAAACTTGAATATACTGGGGGCTTCATTCTCTTAAACCTCTCCTGGGATTGGAGTCATATTTAGGTGTTTTCTGCAACTGAATAAGCCTGACCCACAAGAAACATGATATATCTACTTAGCCCTGCGGGACAAGGAGATTGGCCTCAGTTTTCCTTGCTTCTATTAATGCTAAAACTTATTTTCTTTGTAAGACGTCATTTCATAATACTAGGTCTTTGTTTCATTCTTATGTATGTTCTTATTCAGGAAATCTAAAATGCCTCTTTCCTTCCTTCTTGATCCACATACCACAATACATTTTTACTAAACTTTCTGAGTCTTTGTTTTTTCAAGCATAAAATGACAATAGACCCCCTGGCAGGATTATTGGGAAAATTAGAAACAATATTCATAAAGTAGTTGGCATAGAACAAACTTCAACAAATAGCTCCTGGCCACCTTTTACCAAATGATTAGCATTGCCTTTGGTATCATATTTGCCACACTAAACTGGCCAGGAAAGATACCATTTCTCTAAGCAAATGTTTTTGCTGGAAAGCTAAGAGAGTCACAAAGAGGGACGCAACAAAGAGCCTCCCAGTGGTTATTTGCAAGGTTGTCTGGCCAGGTCGTCTTCATTAGCAGCTCATCAGACCTGGGGTCAATGTTCACATTTCTCCACCTGCTGATGCCACATCTCTGTAGCCTCCAAAAGAAACAAGACAGCTCTAATTTGTTTGATTTTGCATCACATCCAAGTGCTTTTTTAATACTGAGTCTGCTCATAATTGAATGTTTTGATACCTAGGCTTAGTTATCAAACAATAAAAAGGATGCAGGGCCCAGGTGAGACTGCAGCAAATTATAGGAGGCATCTCCCTGGATTGATTGCTGTTCTATTTAATTGTATGCTAATTATTAGTTCTGCAAGACAGAAAAATAGCAAGCCAAAAAAATAGCAAAGTAAAGATAAAAAAGTAAAAAATGAGAAAATATAGCACGTGAGTATATATACATATATGTCAGTCTCACAGGGCAATTTACCAAATTAAAAGACAGAAAAACAAACTATCTGTGAATACTTACCTTTAGGGGACATAGTTGGCATGGTTGCCTAGAAATGTAGGCATATGGAAATACAGAATTTCTGCTGTCAGAAATAAACTACTGTGGGTTCCTAGTCCAGTGGAGACATGCAAGGAGGAAGTTCACCTGTACTGGTGGAGGTGGTGTTGACAAAGACCCTCCTTGTCACTATTGTTGCCAGTCCCCTGCCTAAGGCACAGAGAGGATCCGAGCATTCCTTTGCTATTAAGATCCATTTATCTGGGTTCCGTGAATTGTGCTGTAATTCCAGCACTTAGAGAGGATGAGGTGGGAAGACTCCTTGAGGTAAGGGATTTGAGACCAAGCTGGGCAACAGAGAGAGACCCCCGCCTCTAAAATAACAATAGTATTTTTACAAAAGATCCATTGACCTTCTGTATCTTAAAAGTAAGTTCAAATTCATTGACATGGGCATATTTACAACTCAGTGTCTCTTTTTCCACCATTCACCCTCACTCAGAGTGTTCAGAGTCATTCTGTGCTCACTTATTCTCCTCTTCATGAGCAGGTTCTTTCCTAGTCACGTGTTGTTGGCTGTGTTTGGGATGACTTCCCACCTACCCAACCTCCTTACTCTGCATCTAAAATGACCACCAGAGAATCGGCACTCATGCCATCTCCAAAGGAGGAGAGAAGTTTCTCCCAGTCCCCAGGCCATTTGCTACTCCTCTCTGAATTCCACATCCCAAGGTCCTATGGTTGATGGAGCTCTCACCATCCCCTTTGGCACGTGTAACATTGGAGCACACTAGCCCTGCCGCCTCACTTTATATGTGGATCGCAGTAACTGCAGGCTATTAGTAGGCGCTCAGTACAAGGCTTCCTGATAGTTGGACCAGACTTGTCCTGAAGAGCCGTAGCACAAACTTCTGCTAACTTACGTTCCCACATCTAATATTCCCACCTCTTATCTCAAATGGAAAAGACAAAAGACACTTGAAACTTTGACTCCCTCACTGCCGTATCTGCCTTCTCCAACACGGTAGAGACTCCACAAGGTTGGTCACTCCATCTCCACCCTCACGTTCAACCAAGTGGCCTTGTTGCCATTTAAACTCCCTGGGTACTTTTTCATTTCTGGTTCCTTGGTCCTAATTGCTGCCTGAAATCTTGTTTCCCAACTCATCTTACTGAATTAACCATCTAAAGCACTACTCAAAAACATCAGTTTTAGGTGGGGGGTCTCCAAAAGCCCACTCTAAAGTGAGGACTTGTTTGCAAGGGATTTATTAAGAAAAGTCTTGAAGCAGAAAAGCAGAAAACCACCGGGAATGTAGAAAACAGGAAAGAGAAGGCAAGGAAGCCAAGCAAGACCAGGAGCTCATGTGGAGTCTCACAGAGGACTGGCTTTGGACTATTCTCAGAAGGAAATTCTTAACTGTAAAGTGCGCCTTTGAGTTTTTTCACCAAGAAGGAAATTAGGCTTAATGCCCCTGCATTTGTGTGTTATTGGTTAAGGCCTTCCTGAAAGGAATAAATTTCCAGGCACTTCTTGTTCCCTGTACCTGCAGGTAACTGGAGGGCAATCTTCCCAAGAAAAGTTATCCATGTTGATGACAGAAGCCAAAGAAAACTTGGGGGACTTTGAGGACCCATTAGATAAGCAAACAATACGCAAATTAAAAAAGCAATTTGAGGGGCTATGGGTGGACCCCAAACACTGCCTGCTACAGGCTCTTTGCGTTTTCCCTGACATTTGATAACTCACAAGTGGATACAGGTGTGATGAAGCTAGCTAGACCCACAGTACCAGGAAGGGTAGTTGGCACACTATTCTTCCCACTCTGCTCTAAGTACAGTCACCTCTAACCTTCTTAAAATCATCACTTCCTCCATTAATTATACCCTTGCTTTAACTTCCCACCTCTGCTGCTGCCTTTTTCATCTCAGTATGGAATACATTCAAGGAGCTCCTCGATGTCTAAAATGAAAGACAAGAATGAAGGTTGTGGGGGTGGAAGAGAGTGAAAGAGAGAGAGACTGATTTTTAAAGAACTGGCTCATGTGTTGTGACGGTTGCATGAGTTAAAAATCCACAGGGCAGCCCAGCAGATTGGAGACCCAGGAGTTACAGCAGACTCTGTTGGCAGAATTCCTCCTTGTTAAAGAAAGTCAGTCTTTGTTCTAGTCAGAACTTCAACTGATTAGATGGGGTCCACCACATTATGGAAGGTCATCTCCTGTACTCAAAGTCCACAGAATAAATAATAATCTCATCCACAAATCGTCTTTGCAGAGATATTCCGAATAATGTTTGACCAGACATCTGAACACCGTGACCCAGCCAAGTTGACACATAAAACCAGCCATCACATTATTGCACAGTTGTGCTCACTCAAATCCTGTCACACCTCTTGAGGGGCTTGGAAAGCATGGATGTCCCATTGTCATCAGCACAACGGGTACACTGGGCCTCAACGCACGTGTGCACACATAGGGCATTTCATAAATGGGTTTTGGGAGAAAAACTGGACAAATAAACAACAAGAAGGAATAACAAGCAACGTGAGATGTGATAACAGCAGCATAGTCCAGTAGTCAATCTAAAAACTGTAAGGAGAGATAATCTGGTTTAAATTCTAGGTCCACTATTTACAAGCTGTATGACCTTGGGCAAGCTATGAAACTTCACTCTGCCTCAGTTCCCTCTTTTGTAAGCCAGGCATAATAAAATTATCTATCATATAGAATTAGTGTGGGAATTTGGTGAGTTAAAAGATGTAAAGCTTTTAAAACATATTTTGTAACAATAGTAAATACTGTGTGGTCATTTATTTTATTTACATTGATTAAAGAATCAAAATTATTATTACTATTAACACCATTTGCAAAATACAATAAGACTTAAAATCTATACTTTGCAGTTAATAAATCAGCTGTGTCTGCCATGTTTCCTTTAATTCTCACAACATTTAGCAAGTGATGCATCACTGTTAACTACTAGGGCAGATAAAAGACTAATGCAGGATTTGAACTCAGATCTTTTCTCTAGCTTCTGAGCCCTTTTCCACTACTAATCTCACCCTGCCTCTGACACTGCTCCACAATGAATAGCAGGAATATCAGAGCAGTCCATCAATCTAACGCCCCCAATTTGAAGATTAAGGGAGCACGTCCCAAGAAGGCAGCTCCATTTGTGAGCTGCTGAGCTGCTTTATCCACCTCATTTTGGCAGGTAGACTTCTGATCGCCACAGTCAAATGCTGCCCGCCAGTAATGCAATATACATAAACTGCTCTTGTGGCCTCTTGTCTCAGAAAAGGATGAGTCTTCTTTTCCCTTTACCAGCTTAACTTTAGTCCCTGACAGTATGCAGACCCTGCATATGTCTTCAGAAAAGGGATCCACACCAAAGCCGAGAAGTTGGGTTTGATTCAGTCGTCCCCTCCAGTTTGTGGCTTCATCTAGGTTCCTCCAGGATGGACTGAACATTAAATGTCAAGTCCAGATTTTGGACAGTAAGTCTGGGGACATAGCCAGGAGATCAGCTATAAAATGGGGTTGTTCAAAGAACAACTCCCCGGAGCTGACCAAATGCTGAGAATGGACTTTGGCACACAAGTGTTCCAATCTACCTATGGAAACTTATTCCCTCTCTTAATTTCCCTACCTCTCTTTGAGCCCTCTGCTTCCCCTAGAAAACTCTCTGACTTTGACATCATTTTCTTATAAGGCTGATGAGTATCTCACTATATAAACTCAGTCTATATATTTTTATTGTTCCTTTAAATCATGTTAAATCTGACTCTAAGCCACTAGTCATGAATTGGTTTAAGAATTCTTTGTTATCAGCAGTCATTTTTAAATGTTTCAAAATCATTCTGGAGGCTTACGTGGTGCCCAGAAAATAGGGAGCAGGGCTCTAATTATGATCTTAAAACAAAAAGGTCAAGTGGCATCTAGCCCAGTGCGGCACAGAAATTCTTGCTGTATCTGAGGTCGGGAATCCCTTGATGAATGTCACAGCCATTTTACTTTAATGTCTTACTACCTTGTGAGTTCATAGACCTGATATGTTCAAGTTTCGCCTAGTATATCACCTTCTTAATCTTAAAGAAAATCCCAGTCAACTTTTCTTCCTCCTTCCTTCTCTCTGCCTCTGGCTTTCCCCTAAATAATTTGACCTGGCCTCTGGAAAATAAGCACCAAAATGAGGGCTTCTTTGCAATCAACTTCTGCTTACGCCTTGTCACATAGTTTGCTCAGACTGCCATAACAAAATCCCATAAACCGGGTGGCTTACAAAAGAGAACTGTATTTTTTTCACAGCTTTGAAGGCTAGAAGTCCAAGATAAAGATTCTGGTCATTTCAGTTTGTGGTAAGGGCTCTCTTCCGGAATTGCAGACCGCCGCCTTCTTGCTGTGTTCTCACATAGTCTTTCCTTGCCTATGCTTAGAAAAAGCAAACTCTGTGTTGTCTCTTCTTATAAAGACACTAATTCTATTGGGTCATGGCCTCACTTTAATTTACCTCCCTATATACCAAATTATCTCCAAATATAGTCCGTAAGGACGGCTCCATGAAAGCATATATTTTGTTAGTGCTTTATTCTCACGGCTCTTAGAGTGTATGGAACATGATACCCACTTAATATGTGCTAAAAACCTATGAATTCTCACACTGAAGTTACTATCATACTTTGTGTGTGTGTATGCGTGTGTGCGTGTGTCCGTGCATATATATTGGGAAGGAATGACTGTACAGTTTGTAGTCAGGACAAGCAGGGCTTGATTCCTGACTCCATGGAGGGTAACTTTGGATTTTGTATTTGATTTCTCCAACTTCCCCTTTCCTAGTCAACTTTTTTTAAGCATTTGCCTCACTAGGTGACTATGTGAATTTAAAAGGATAACCAAAATTATTGGATTACTTGCTTTTTGCTACTGAGTAGTAAGACTTTCTTATGTATTTTGGAGATTAACCTCTTATCATATACATGATTTGCAAAAATGTTTCATTCTATTGTTTGCTTTTTAACTCTGCTGATTGTTTCCTTTGTTGTGCAGGAGCTTTTTAGTTTGCTGAAATCCCACGTGTCTATTTTTTTTTTTTTGCTTTTGTTGCTTGTGCTTTTAGTATTATAGCCAAGAAATCATCACCTAAACCAATGTCATGAAACTTTTACTTTATCTTTTCTTCTAGGAGCTTTATAGTTTCAAAGGACTTGAATGGACTTTTCTCCAAAGAAGATATACAAATGGACAAAGGGCATATGAAAAGATGTGTTCAACATCACTAATCATCAGGGAAATGCAAATCACAAGCACAATGAGATTATATCATACCTGTCAGAATGGCTATTTTTTAAAAAAAGGAGAAGAAGAGAAAACAGAATGGAGGTTCCTTAAAAAATAAAAATAGAACTAACTTATGATCCAGCATTTTCACTTCTAAATATTTATCAAAAAAAATTGCAAGCAGCATCTCGAAGGAGTATCTGCACTCTCATATTCATTGCAGTATTATTCACACAAGCCAAGACATGGAAATAACCTAAGGGTCCATGTAGTGTGTGTGTGTTTGTGTGTGTGTGTGTACATACATACACATACAATGGAAGACCATTCAACTTTTAAAAATAAGGGAATTCTGCCATTTGTGACAACCTGTATGAACCTAGAGGACATTATGCTAAATGAAGTAAACCAAAGAAGGACCAATGCTGCATGATCTCCCTTCTATGTGCAATTCACAAGAGTAAAATTCATTAAAACAGAGGGTAGTCTGGTGGTTGCCAGAGTCTGTGAAAAGGAGAAATTGGGAAGTTGTTCAATAGGAATAAAGTTTCAGTTATAAAAAATGAATAAGTTCTAGGTATCTGCTCTATGACATTGTACCTATAAATAAAAACACAGTATTGAAAACTTTAAACTCTGTTGAGAATAGTTGAGTCTTCTTAACACATTTTAAAAATAGGCTTCAGATGCACTGGACATTGTTATGTCCAGTTTAGGAGTAGATCAATCTGATCCACAGGCTAGTTTTGTAAATAATGTTTTAGTTAAACACACATGCACGCACACGAGCACACACACACACACACACACACACACACGCACACACACACACACACGCACACACACACACGGGTAACCAAAAGAAGACATGTTCTAAAAATGACTGATATCTAATAGGTTTTCAATGAATGCTGGTTCCCTCACCTCATTCGATCACCAATTAATACTATCCCCTGTCAAACTGGCGTTACACTGAAGTTTGTTCTGTAGTTATGGAAAGTGACTTTGTTACTTCATGACATGCTTTCTCAGTTTGAGGAAGAAAGGGCTGTAATTAGATTTACAATGATTAATAAAGTCATTGGGAGGCCTACAATTATCTTCTATTTTTTATTTCAATCAGAGTAAGTGAATTGAGTATAGACAGGTGAATCTTCTTACCCAGCTAACTCACCTGGTCTACGGAGAAGTTAATTTAGGTTGCAAATAATGAGCCTATTTAGCAGGTTTTTGGGTCATCCTATTTCATCATTTCATCCTCTGCTTATTTGGGAAATAGTGCTTAATTGGGAAATGATGTCAACCTTCTGTGGATTTACACTTTATTCACTACATGAGGCTGACGAGGCAAGAGCTGCCTGCTGATGGGGACAGAAGGTGAACCATGTCCAAGTAATCAGGACCCTCATCAAGTATCTCCCGAGGGACCCCAGAGAGCCTGTGAAATCATCTCCCCTGTCCTACAAGGCAATTCTGGCACGAGCAGCACCTGAGTCGAAGAATCAAAAGGAGTGGATTCTAACCCAATAAAAGGCGCCAACCTAGAAATCTTGACAGGTAATGAGACACTCACATCCTCCAAGGTGAACAGATGGCCTCCTTCAGAGGACACAGCACAATTGTCACTGAAAACAGTGCCTCAAACTGTGTGAAAAGAAGGCAGCTCTCCAACCTTGGCTCCCTGGAAAAACAGGATGGGCCATGTTCAAGATGAGAGGAAGGGAGCGGAAATTTGAGAATGAGAGATTGTTTGCAGAAATGGATAGCTGGGGAGATAATTCTCTCTTTGGTCTAGGATTTCTAAGAAGTGGTGTCATTGTGGATTCATTGCTGAAATGGAAATCATTGTCACATCTGGCAGAAACACAGGGATTTGGGGATTTAAAGAAAGAACATCAGAATAATGTGTGTTTGTGTTGTTTCTTACATGTGAAGTATCCAGATTCTTTCTGGATCTTGACACATGAAATTGCGTCTGTGTGCATGTGTATTCCTATAAAATGATTGCAAATATAATCAAATCTACATTTTATTTTAATCCCCTCCAGAGTTGGACTTTATACCAACAGGCTACTTTGTGTATAACGCATGAAGTTTTTAGAAGCTAGTATCGGATGTACAACTCATCTGACCTTGGATAAAACAGTGGTGACAGGAACTAAAATTCCCATTCGGTAAGATTCTAGCCTCAGGAGTATCTGCGACTTGACATCTTCATTGTTCGTGGGGGCTCCTCCTCTCAGGAAGGCAGGGATGTCAAGTCTGACTGACAAGTGTATTGCATTTCCTCTTGCAAACTCAGGAAGTGTGACTGCACGTGGCCTATCCTCATATATTTATTGCTAACTGCTAATGTGTGGTAAGCTGGCCCTCCCCAGTGTTCTTGTCCAGGGGTTTTCCCTAAGCAAACACCACATTTCCATCCTTCTGGGGAAGGGTGGTGGTGGACTGAATCACATCTTGATAAGTTTAGGAAGAATCACCTGGGTGGCATAACCGGATCTCTGCTTTCTTGTAAGAGCCTGCCTCCCATGGAAAGCACAGGCTCCCTTCTGCTCCTCCTGCTGCAAGATGTGCCTGGTCATGCCACCCCGCAGTGCTGCAGGGACTAGATGGACACATATGCTGCTGAATCCCTAAGCTTAATTGGCAGGCGAGCTGGGTTCAGCCTTACGGGTACATCCTTCATATTGGCCTCAATAGTTACTTAGGGTAATCATTGAATCTCTGTGTTTTGAATTACTACTTCTCAAAGTGATCCAACGCAGACAAGGAAAAAAAGCTATTTATTGGGGTTCTCTTTTGAAAACAAGCAGTAATCTATGATAAAATAAGTGTGTCAGCTGAAGAAAAGCTCAAAGGGAGGCTCTTATGTTTGTGGAGTCCCTGCTACCGACCTGGTACTTGATATTCATGCACAACCTCAACTAGTACCCATTGCATCCCATGAAGTGGGTTAGGATTGTCCTAGTGGTTGAGGTGACTCATCTCTACTACCATGGGGAAGAAAGATTGCTGCTACACAACAAGAGATAGACAGGGCTCTGTCTGGGACCATCAAGAAGTCTCATCTTTACTTCCTTGTCCAATAGTTGACAATTTAGACCCTTCAAAATTGAAGGTTTGGTTTACTCTACAAGATTCACACACACACACACACACACACACACACACACACACACACATGCAAAACCAAGCAGAACCAAACAAACAAAACAACGAGGAATTGAGGTCCTTGCAGAGAGCAAACATCGCTTGAAAGGATGATGAAAGAAAAAATTATTCTCACTATAGCTCTCTGATCAATTACAGAAACAAGGGTTCAGAAGCTAAGCATATCTAAGTTTTTGCATGTGTGTGTGTATACTTGAGAGTTTGTGTCCACAAATGTCTGTATCTATACACACACTCATGCACACACACATCAACATAGAGACACACACATAACCTAATATTTCATCTCTTTTCTCTTTCACCTTATTTTATACACATCTTATTGGACGTTAAGTTTGCCATTTCTAATTTAATTGAAAGCTAACAGAGTTGAATTTTCAGACAACAAAATATTCAGATGAAACCATGACTACTTTCTTTCCTGGGCCTTACTCTCTAGAACCTACTCAACATGGCAGTTTTTTTCCAGCCACCATATATGCTCCATCAAAGCCCAGTACCACATTGTCAATAGCGCCTACAAATGTCAGGTACTCGAAGAATGTTGGCCAGAAGGAAGGAAAGAAGAAAAGAAGGAAGGAAAGGGAGCATGAAGGATGAAAAGTGATTTTAAGTCGAAAACATCAATAGCATGTAAAAAAACTGTAATGGTGTTTGAGAGAAGAGCATGCTATGAACCTATCAACTCAATGAGAGAATGTGAGTTTATTCCTGAAATGAAATCCACAAATTCTGAAAAATCACCAATATGTCATTATTTCTTTCCTTTGTTGCATTTATTTTTGCTCTCGTTTTAATTTTTATTGTGCATATTTAAGGTGCACAAAACATGATGTTTTGGTATACATATGCACAATGAAATGTTTACTACTATCAAGAAAATTAACATATCCATCATCCTTACATAAATTGCATGTGTGTGTATGTGTGTGTGTGTGTGTTAAGAGCATCTAAAATCTACTCTCTTAGCAAATTTCTAGTATATGATCCAATATTATCTACAGTGTTCATGCTGTACATTGGACCACTAGACTTCCTCATTTTGCATAACTGCAACATTGTACACTTTGACTCACATTTCCCCACCCCAGGGAATCAATATTCTACTTTCTATTTTCAACTTTTGTTTAGATTCCAGATGTAAGTGAAAGCATGCAGCATTTTTATTTCTGTTTCTGGTTTATTTCACTTGCCATAATGCCTTCCTCTTTCATTCATGTCATCCCAGATGCCAGGAACTATTTCTTTTTTAAGGGTGAATAATATTTCACTGTATTTCCTGAATATTACCTTTCTTGTTCTTTCTAAAGTAATTAGAACTTTTCATTATCTTCTTTTAATTTTGATCTGTCTTTAATATTTTTTCCATTTTTTTGTTTAAGGACCCTAGGATATCACCAGTTATATGGTGAATAGTTTTCTTGTATGTATCTGTCAGCTCATAAGTTCTTCAGCTCTGTTGATTTGCTGTTTAAACTACCAGCAGAGATTTTTTAAAAGTATCATATCAATGACTGCATTTTACATTTCTGTTTTATTTAGTTATTTTATTGTATACTCTGGTGTCTCTTTATTTTAGTAATTTTAGGAATGCTTGTAATTTATAGTTTATTCAATTGTTCTACTCTCTGAAGTTTAATTCTGCTGGGATTTTGGGGGGGTGAAGAGGGGGTTTGAATTTTATCTGTCTCTTTTACTTGAATGTAATTTCATCTGGGGAAATTTTTTCTTCTTCTTTGCTGTTTTCCCAGTGCCAAAATTAATGTCTGGCACACAACTGGTCTTGATAAACACTTATTGAAATGCTAACTATTGGGGTTTTTTTGTGGATTTTGTCATTTTTTTCTGTGAATTTGTGTTCTGCTGAATGTTACATGTGTGGCCTCATTAAGAATTGCTTTGTCTTTTCTCTGGTCAGGAACCCCAGGATGTCACCAGCTCAGGACCACGTTTTTGTTTATTAGCTTAAGGGAATACTATGAATTTAACTCTCAAATGTGCATGAGAGAAAAACTGTAGTAAATTTTTTTTTCTTCTATGTAGTCTTCAGGACAAAATGAAAGACAGTCATGTTTTTTTATCAGCTACAAATGTGAGGATATAGTGTGTATGTGTATGTATATATATATATATATATATTTGTGTATGTATATATTTCCTGCCATTTAACTGTGGCCAAGTCATTTGAGAATCTTGGCTTTATGTATGGTTTTTTTTTGCTTTATGTTTGAGTTTGAGTTCAAATCTCAATATGTCTCTTCGCTGAGACTCCCAATCAACTCTTCAACTCTTCATTTCTCTCCACCCCAGACATATAAAGCAATTGTCGTTTAAAAGACACATGTTGTAAGAGAGCCCAGGGACACATGTACCACCTTTGTTTTTTAATTCGTTCTCTATATTTTTTGTTCCTGGTTTTGTCTCAACTCTATGTTTAAAGACATTATTATGATATACTCAGTGTTTCAGAGTGGTGTATAATGAGAGGAATGTCAGTTTAATATATTATATTGCTAGACATATAACTTTCTCTGCTAAAGTCTTTTTCACTGGAAATCGTTAATATGATTAACACTATTGATATCAAAGATATACACAGTAGATTTTTAAAGAAAAACGAATGCCTGTGCTCTCATACCCTTCTATCTTCAATTTCTGCCCTCCAAAGGCAGTAATTTCATTTATTCTAGCTGTTTATTTTGGCATTTGTATCAACATTTCTAAGCATAAGTATTTCTGCTCTAATGCCAAATATGTTATCAAAAAAGCTGAGGGTTCTGGAAATTGTGACCTAAAAATAACAAATTTATGAGAAAACTGGAGATGAGGGCAGACCCCCAAAAACTTATGAAACTTTGAAATGTAGAGCATGAACTAAAACAATAGCAAGCCAAACAAAAGGAGTTGCAAATACGTCTCCAGTGTCATTTTCACCCAGTAATGGGGTTCCTGGATTCTTTCCAGTCTAATACCCTGAAGCTCATACTCTCCTTTTCAAAATGTTAATGCCCAAGGACATCTGCTTCTAATATAGACCACTTTCATCAAAATTAAAAATGTTTCTCAAGGTGTAGGTATCATCATCAATCTTTTTCTAATAAGGAATGATGTCTTTGTAGCTCCTTCATCAATATCTCCTCAGCTTCTTCCTACTCCTAAAAGTTAATGAAAATTTTAATGATTCTTAAAGCCACTAAAATGTCATAATCTTCTCCAAAAAAAGCATTTTGGTAAGAAAAAATTATATATATATGTATATATATAATATATTAACTTTCTCTGCTCAAGTCATTTTCACTGGAAATTATTAATATGCATAGCATTGATTAATTTATATCTGCTTTTCATATACATATAGAAAAACTTGGGCTTTGAGAACTTCAAAATAGCGACTGAAAAAACTCATCAATGAACCAACACAATCTCTGCATATATGCATATAAAATATATGTAAGCAATTCTCATGCAAAAGACAGGTTGTAGGAGAACAGAAGGTGATCTGCTTTTTGGTCATTGATATTATCTGCTTAATCCCTAAGCCTGAACCTCTACTACTTTTATCACCCTCATCCATTCAACATAGTTTAAGTCACTGTTTTGAATCAACCACTATTTAACATTTATAGTATTTAGCTTATGCAAATTTTATTCATAATTGGTCTATGCAGTGCTTTCGTTATGTCTCTTCTCTTCCAGATCTTAAAAATTGATTTAAAAAAATAAAAACTAAATCAACATTCAACATTATAACAGATTGTAAAACTTTTCAAAGTATGGTCAAACCCAAGAACAGTCAAAGTAGATAGCCTCAATAGGTGGCGATTGCCAGACTAACTTGTGTTTGCTTGTTTTGCTTTTGTTTCTTGTGAGATGTCACTCTTTGCACTCTCAGTCACTCTGATACAGGCTAGGATGTTGCCCCAGAGGACTGATACACAATCATTTTCTGGGGTTTTCTCTCAGTTGTCCTGGGGTTCCCTTTACCTCTCTTTTGTGTGGCTGTCTTATTTCTTGGGACTTTTGACTTCATCTTTTTTTGTTTACTCTTTCCAACAAATTTATTTTAAAAATTCATAGAAGTTAGTTAATTGAGACCTCGGATAAGTTCAACATATCTTCTGCCACCACTCTGAAATGAGAGGTTAGCGGGGTATAGAATTAAATTTCTGTCAGAATTTTAAAGTCATTGGACTATTGTTTCTAATATTGATTTAGATGAATCTGATGCCACTATGATCTCTAATCTTTTATATGTGTCCTCAACATATTTTTTCCTGAAAACTCTTAGAATATTGTCTACGTCTCCTGTCTTCTGAATTTTCACAATGATGTGTCTTATTGTGTATCTCTCTCCATTTTTCTGTGTATGTGGTAAGCTCTTTTCATTCTGAAAACACATACCCTTTAATTTTAGTAAATTTCCCATTTTCTCCTTATAAATCTTCCTCCTTTCATTTTTCTCCACTTCTTTTTTTCTAGAATTTATACTACTGAGTGGTAGAACCTCCTGGGGTCCTCTCAATTTCTAATCTTTTCATCTTGTTATCTTTTGCTATACACTTAGGAAATTTTATGTAACCTCACTTTCAAGCCATTTAATGGAATTTTTAAATGGCTACTATCAACATTTCAATTTCCTGTAGAATTATTTTCTTTGCATGTTCATATTTTACAGCTTCCTGATCTTATTTCATATGCAGTTGTTTAAGAATATAAATTTGAGATTTTTTTTGCTTTCTCCTTGTTTCTGCTTTCAGATTCCCTCTTTAAACAACTGTGTGTGGGTCTTTAATTATGACATTATTCTTTGACGTTAGAGTCTTCTCTTAAAGGCGTGCTTCCTCCTACTCATGTTTAAGTTTGAAATTCTGAAACCCTTATGGAAAGCTCTACGTGTCTGTGGCTCTTGTTGACTGGAACACTCTGTGGCCAGTTGATCAGGCCAGTCTTAACTGTTTTACTGCTAGTTCTCCAAGTGATAGCATCTTCAAGAATTTTATCTTTGATTGGTCTATTTCTTCAACTAAGAACCCTCTAATTTCCTGCCAGTGTGAAAGAAGGCTGGTTGTCAGCATTCTCTGAGATATGCAAAGGCTGGGGACAGGGCATCTTGCTTCATTTTTTGTTGACTTGCTCATAATTCCCTTATTTATATCTGGTACCTCCCTGACTGTACCTATTATTATCCCCTCCAAAGAGAATATCTCTTTTCTCTCATCATTTAGTTCCATTATACTTGTCAACAGGTGAGCTGAGGAAGCATACTGCTTTTTATTTAGTCTTTGAAGCAGACTTCCAATTTTTTTGCCCTACTGAAAGTCCCATCATTAAAGGCATCTGTAGCTTCCAGTTTATAAAACATTTCATTTCAGGTTTGTTTCTGATTGTGTCTCTCCTTTCCTCTCCTCCCTCCTCAGTTCCGTTGTTAGGTTCCAGTTGTCTCTGCTTTGTTGAATCAGCTACCACCAATCCCTAGGAGTTGCCACTTCCAAAATTTTTTTGGCACCCTTCAGCCGATGCCACTCAATGCTGTGCTCTCGTTTAATGCGGAGTTTGTAGTCTTCTGCTATAATACATTACAGCTTCTGGAGACAGTAAGTATGAGCTTATATGCTGAATTTGTTCTGGTCAACTTAATGTCTTGCTTTCGGTAGTGAGCATGAGGAAATCAGAAACAGAAATGGTTTACAAAAAGCAACTCTGCATGCAGAAACGGGATAAGGCAAACAATGGCATGAGGTGTTAGGACTGATAATATAGCAATAATAAAGGAAAACTTACTTCTCTGCCATTTGCGTAGAATTCATATTTATGCAACAGTCTCAGAATTTGGTTACAGGTCTCCACACAAAATCTTTTGACAGTTTCATGTCTCTAATACCTTCAACTCCCTGCCACTTTTTAGGACATCCACAAACATGTTCTCTTTCCTTTAAGTTGAAAGCTATCTCTCAGCTCCTGTATAAAGGTAAATTCCATACAAACTTGCCATTTTCTACATAAGTTATTAATTAACCCTCTCCACCCTACATTCCATCTTGTTTCTAATCCCCATGGTACCATCATGAAATGCTCCATTTTTCACCTGTCTTCTGATTTGAAACCATGGAACTACTTTTTCTTCTACATTATTTTCCATTTGACAGAATATCTAAGTTTCCTTTGTTAGTTTTGCATCCTGATTTTACAATAAATACAACACCCTTTCAGAGACACCATTACAAATAACAACTTCTCTGGGCATGGCCTAGCATCATGGATGAGAACTAGTGCCTGAAGGTCCTTGATCATGTCTCTAATTTTTGCAGCTCTTTTCAACCTTGGGAAGAGTCTTCTCCTCACTCAACATTCCTAGTAGCCAACATGGCAACTTTGAGTCAATTAGACAAAAACCCTACTTCCTCAAGTCATTATATTCCACTGCATTTCAACACATCAACAATGACTACAAGGTGAATGATGCTCCCAAAATTATACTGCCAGAAGCGACCCTGACACCACTCAGGTTAATAGCTATCATTAAACTCCACAGAGTGTAACTTTTTTATCTTCCAGTTTCCTTTTACTGAAGAGCTTAGGACAAGCATGGCTTGAAGTGGATGTTTTGTTGGTTTCTGCTGACTATATAACGAGATGCTCAGCAATAGCACAAAGTACCTCATTCGCCTTCATCTTAATAGTGGGTTGACATTGAGCTGACCAAGGCCAGGTTAATGCCTTTAGAAGTCTTAAACAAGTGTAATTTTAAAAAATCATATTAAATTCTAAAAGAAGTATAAGGAAGCCCAAAGAAATTCTACTTTACATCATGAACACTGCTTCTATTTTTCTTCTTTTTTTAAAAAAATAATAGTAACTAGATTCTTCTTCCTCCCCCTGCTTTTCATTTTAAAAATACTCTTGGTGACCTCTCCCAGTAGTCAAGGTCAGCTTGTACCTTTTGTTTCAATCTTCTTCGCAGAGGGATTCTGTTCTTTCTTCTAACTTTTAGGTCATCATTCTATTTAAGTGAATATTTCAGATATTTTCCCTAATGTCTATGGCTCAGAATTTCAGATAAAGGCTCTTATTCTTTCCTCTTCTTCTACTTTCCACTAGGCAGTAAAACCTAGAAGGGATAATTTTCCTACTTTTTGAATATAAGCTTTTTATTTGTTTTATCTTATGGGTTTTTTACTTTTTTAGCATCTTTAAGTGTAAAGATACTAGGTTGTACATCAGTTACTTTATATTTATTATATTTTTAATGTTTAAAATTATCCCTACAAAACAGAGATGAAGCAACTGACATTTCCTGTGAAGTAAGAGTAATCAAATATTTTTTTTCACAACATTGATGGGGCTAGTAAGTAGTAATCTTAAACCCTGGTCTATTTGACTCCGTCACATGAAAATTAGACCTTTTTAAAAGTTCAATTTGCTTATTTATAAAATGAAAAGCACAAATTAGATTATAAAAGCATTGATGATAATATTATTAGTAACAATAAAGAAGGGCAATTGCTGACACTTTTTAATGCATTCCCTCTGACTTTTACAAGAACACTTCATGGAAGGTAATAATATCCCTATTTTTCAGAAGAGGAGTTTATTTTGAGAGCCCATATAGGCCAATGGGCTCCCAATTCATTTTAATATATCTGAAAGAGAAAAATATAAAACAATATAGAATATATGGAATACTATGGAACATATAGCAAGTAAATCCTACACATTGTTAAGAATGCGAGAGATTAATAATGGTAGTAAAAGCTTTGGCAAGGAGAAGAGATAAAAAATGGGAAGGGAAATTAAGACTTGTACACAGAAGCATGTATTATAAGAATCATAAATACAAAATTTTTAACATCAATGCTTATATAGAGCTAATTAATGTATATTCAGAGAAAGAGTCTTCAAAAATTCACACAATTTTAAAATTATCTCACTACTGAGCCATGCTCTTCAATCTAGGATCACTCCTTGTTTGGATTTGCCTTTAAGAAATTCAGTGCATATAATTTTTAATGCCAAATCCTTCCTAGAAATTTTCTCTTACTTCTGTATTCATGTCTACCTTGTGATCCATTTCACGATTAGTCTAGTAGTTAATGATACCATCTGAGAGTGCTGATATGAAACATGAAATTTCCTTTTGTAATACCTCATCAGGTGTTTAGGACAAGTCTACAGGGAAGAAATTAATTATCTCTGCAGCCCATGACACTCAAAAGAAGAACACTTCAGGAAGAGTATTTAATTTCTCCTCTTGGCAAATTATGGGAA
Organism: Tarsius wallacei; assembly: GCA_963574415.1. NCBI lineage: Eukaryota > Metazoa > Chordata > Mammalia > Primates > Tarsiidae > Tarsius > Tarsius wallacei. Next base: position 22,202 of record CAUYQG010247660.1, on the reverse strand, counting down.
AATCTTAAAGAGTCATGAATCAACTGAGTTGGATGGCAGAAAACTCTTCTCCACTTGTCTTTCTGAGCACCATCCATATTACTGGATCCTTCTGCAAGTTCTTCCATGAACTGGTTTTTTATGGAATACAGCCTTCAATGATGTATTACTCATCACCCCTAATGTACATACACGCCTGTTCAGAACTTTGCTAACTTTGCTAGCGGTCCTATCTTAAGAAACTATCAAAATAAAATGCAATTAACAGGGCAGAGCATATTAAAACATGCTGTATTACTAAGTGAAAATTGATTCTGTAATTATCTATTATCCTCAAATTTCTCAAAATAGGATGAAATGCTTTCATCCCGATCCCAGCAGATAAATAGAAAAAGCTGCTTGTTGGATTATGGCACAGTATTATTCCTGGGTATCTAAAGATTCACAGTGTATCCTCAGCTGTGTGTATCTCCTTGCTTTAGTTTAAAATATTCATAATCTTTCTTGTACTTAGAGTAAATAAGTGTGTACTTTATGCAAAATTGTATTTTCTTCCACTTTGATACACTTTTATTTTCTGCTTCTTGATTTTTTTTTTTTTTTACCTTTAGTGACTGAAGAGTAACTTCTGCTGTCTTTCAGAGACTTTCTTTGTAATCATTTGCCCACCTATTGTCCCTGACATTTCCTGAGTGATCTCGATCTCTTATTAGTGCCAAGGCATAGAGCTTTCTTTTCATAGGTAAGTCCTGTGAAATGGACAAATACTCTGTATTAGTTTACTTGGGCTGTCATAAAATACTAGACATAGGGTGGCTTAAAAACAAAACAAAACAAAAATTTTCTCACGTTTCTGGAGGCCAGAAGTCCGAGATCAAGGGTGGGCAGGTTTGTATTCTTCTGAGGTCTCTCTTCCTGGCTTGTAGATGGCTGTCTTCTGTGTTCCTTTATGTGCATCAGTATCCTGATCTACTCTTATCAGGATGCTATTCATATTGGATTAGGACACCCCAAGTGTCATTTTACTCGGATTATCTACTTAAGGCCCAATATCCAAATACAAGTCACATTCTGAGTAACTGGTGGTTAGGATTTCAACACATGAGTTTGTGAGAAACACAATTCAGCCTATAACACCCTGGTATTGCTATGGTCTTCAAAACTCACAAAGTACAGTAATATATTATCACAAAGATATTATTTAGCTTTATCTTTAATAAACTTACTTGACTTATTTCTTATAAAACCCATTAAGATTTCATAGGAAAAAGTTTACAAGAAACAGACTTTGAGAAGTCCTGCCATTCTGTCCAAACATGCTAAACTGAAGTCACTTGGAGTCATGGTATACTCATCATGGCTCTCTATTGGAGAGTTAGGTTCACTAAGTTTTAGAACAAACCAAATTCAAAATGATCATCTTTGAAAAGAAAAGTGAATATGGGCACATCATCAAATGAGATTTCATGAAAACGGTTGTAAAACCCCATGTGCATTTTTGCCCTGGTGCCTTCTCAGGCATTTCTATTTATTTCATAGCCACATCTAATCTGCCAGCAAATTCTAAATCTGATCACTTTTAAAAGTTACTGCCCTTGTTCTCATCCTGGTCCTCATGCTGCTAACTGGTGTCTCTGCTTCCTCTTCAGTCTATTTTCTTCCAAGCAACCAGAGTCCTCCTACTAATGTCAGTTAGTTACTATCACTCCACTACTCCCTCATCCCATGAATTCACGTTTCTCCCACAGTGGAAGCCAAAATTCTTACAACAGTCCTTGTCCTAAGCTCTCTGACCATCATGGCCCCTCTGTCCTCAATCTCCACCACTGTCATTCATTATTTGTAACAAGTGAGCATCTATGTCTGATACTCTGGTTCTACAGTGATGAGTGAAACAGTCATAATCATGAATGGAGTTAGCTTGCCAAGGACGTTAAAATACAAAGGGCATTTTAGCTGTTCTTTGTAAATTTTTGGTTTTTATCCTAACAGCACCAATGATTTAGTTTTAAATAAAATTATGGCCAATAGTAGTAGGGTATAACCTCCTTACCAGACAATTTGCTGAGCATCTTACCTTTTCTGATTTAATCTTCTCAAGCTCTATGAGATATGTAACATTATCATCACCATTTAATAGATGAAAAGGCAGAGGCCTAGGAACACAGTAGTTTCCCATCATACCTTATAGCTCATAAGTCATAGAGCTCACATTCAAATTCAGATAATTTACACCCGAAAACCAAAATACTTCCTTTGACTTCCTTTCACTTGTGTTCTGGATATTTCTAAAAAATATTAATATCAACAACTCTGAAATGTTCAAATAGACATATATTTTTGAGTTCTTATTCTTCTAAAACAAGCAGGAGAGACAGGCTACAGACCTCCTAGGCCAGTGAAGGTATCAGACAACAAAACTTTTAAAAAACAAGAAAACAAAATGAATGTAAAATAAATAGAGTAACATGACAGAGAGCAAGTCATTGGTAACTTCAGATTGGGTGGTCAAAAACCACACCTTATAAAATAATTTGATCTGACATTTGAAGACCAAAAGAAGCATGCCAGAAAAGCCTCTGCAAGCAAAAGGAATAGCTGATGCAAAAGGTCCTAATGCAGGAATACATTTGACCTCCTTGAAAGGTAAGATAAGACCAGTAGAGTTGGAAAGGGGTGGCTAAGGCACTGAGTAGTAAGGAATAATGGTGGAAAGGTAGGCAGGGACCACATGACACAGATCTTTGCAAAGACAAACAAGGAATTTGAATTTTACTCTAAGTGTCAGTGATAGATTTTAGAGGAGAAGACTGAAAGTAGGAGAGCAACTGGGCAACCACTGCAATTACCCACAAGGGACATAAGCATAGCTTGGTCTAGGAAAGAAGCAGCAGAGATGGGACTAAGTTACAGACATGTTTTGGAAGTCCATCCGGAAGACTTGGCGATGAATGCACGTTGGGAGTAAGACAAAGGGTGAGAATTCAAAAGCAGCTCCTAGATTTGAGGTCTGGGCTCTCTGGGGCACTGATGGTATCATTCCTATGATGGGAAAGTCTGGGGTACACAGAGGTTTGAGGCAGGGTAGAAAGAATTCAGTTTAAGCCTTGGTAGGTTTGAGACTTGTGCAAGTCAGCTGTGTAGAATCTACTTGATTTGACCCTCCCAATGGCGCTCCTTTTTTTTCCATCAGACCTTGCATCCTAGGAGGGTGATCATGTCATCAAAATGGGTTTTCTCCTCATTGTCTCCTGCCTTCCAGTTGATTTTGCCCAAGAGAAAGTGCTGGAATATAAGACAAGAGAAGAAGAATGAAAGCAGTGCATGGATCACCCAGGCTCCTTGCCTGTATGGTCTACCAGGGTTAAACTTCATCTCTCTTCCAAAGGTCTCAGCTCCTGGCTGGTGGTCCTTTCCTAGGTCTGCCTCTCCAGACACTGAAGTCATTTCTCTTCTCTTGCCCTTTCAAGTCTTGAGATGTAAATGCACCCTTGTGGTTAGCTCAGGGTGTTGCCTTAACCCTTTTTGATTTTCCTAAACTCTACTTACACCTTTGCACAGAGTCCTTTTCTTCTAAAATGTGCTCAAATTACTAAGACTTTAAATAGCTTGATTGGTATGTTCCATCTTTTTGCTGCCAGTCCCCTGAGTAATTTGAGGGAACTGGAAATGGCCACAGATGCACAGATAGAGAAGTAGGATAAACTGAAACTCATTCTTCTTCTGCCTAGAGTACACTTGTTAATTGATAAAATCGTGCTTGACAAAGTTTTGATCAGTGCTTCTCAAATTTTAATGGTAACTTAGGCTCTCAGAAGAATCTTGTAAAAAATGCAGATTCTGGTTCAGCTGATCCCAGTGAAACCCGAGATTTTGCCAGTTTAAAAAGCTCCTCAGTGACTCTAATGCCACCAGTCCACAGATCACTCTGAACAGCAAAGATTTAGAAAAGGTTTAACATAAATTAGAATAACATAACTTCTATAGGAGGCAACTGTTCATGCTTGTACTTTCCAGAATCCCCTCTTCCATCACATTGTGGGGTAGAGACTGGAGTTCAAGGTTTGAGGGTCATTAGTTTATCAATGGCATTGCAGGTCATGACACTATGTCAACTCAACCAGAAAAAAATCCCTGCACCCTTAAAAGCCACCCTTGACAGGGCTCACTGCTTTTTGGCCAGACTCAAGATGAGCACACTGACTTGTTCTCCCTTCTGTCTTCCCCTTCACTTCCTCTAACAAAGGCAGTGACAAGCTATTAGCAGGGCTCCCTTCCAAGCTTCCATTTCAAACCAAGTTTTAGCAAAGTCATCACCTCTTTAATTTGCTTCCCAGGGCGCTTGCTCACAAACTGTTTTCCTCAACATTATGTTTAAAAATAAAATTTTTTTAGGGTGATGGTTATATTGAAATATCTCCTGTATGGAATAAGCAGCATGCATCAGTTTCATCAAACATTCCATCAAAATTTCACTAGTGAGGTTAGTTACCCAACAAAGCATGATGATGGATTTGGTTTCAGTAGACCAAGTACTCGAAATCACATGCAAACTGGCAGGCAGGCAATTAATGTTTTACACAGAGGTATTTGGGGTATTAATAACATGCTGAACATACAAAGCAACTAAAAATCCTCAGCGCTCTGTTGAAAAGACAACGGCTGAGAGCTGATTTCCAAAGGGTGAAAGTTGCTTCTGGGGGCTCTGGATTAATTACATGCAATCTATCTCTCTAATTACCACAGGAAGTGGTAACTGCTATTACTTAATTGAAGCTGTTGTTATTTAATTTCTTTTATATCCTAAAAAGCAATTAGTGGGATGAGGAGAGGCAGGCTTTAACTTTGTAAAGCTTTCTCTGTGTTTCCCAGCCCCAATCCTATGCAGTTTCCAAGGCAAAATTTATACCTTGACTTCTCCAGGATGTGTACCCAGATTACAGCAGATGCTAGCTGTTCCCTTTTCACTGAGTTTCTGGAGAACTTAGAACGACACTGTTCAGACTAGGATTTTCAACATGTTATCTCCTTCTTGGAATTTTAAGGTTCCTTGGACTCAGAGCTTAAAGCTACCAGTGGAAGCCATTGTTTTGTTAAGCACAGGTCAGTTCATGTGCTCCTTGAGCTATGGTCACCATGTTTCCTAAGGCATGGCCCCCTCCCCTACCTTGGGCAGGTGAATCTCCTCTCTCCCTCTTGAATTTACTTTCTAAATAAACTGTATTTTCTAATCTAAAAACATAGTAATTATAAAATAAAACCACCAGTGGAGATCTTGCTTAAATTCTAAATTGGAAGTATTCTAAAGACACTTCTGAATGCATTTTTTTTACAACTGCAGAAACCCTTTATTATGGTTTTTATAATCTCCAAATTACCTCTCCTTTTGATATGTGAGAAATCCAAAACTCTGAAAGTTCAGAAATGGACAGAAATGTTTCTAGTCCAACTCTCTCACTCTTATGATGTGAAGATACAAAGGAAAGAAAGCAAACAATAATAATAATATCATCATCATCATCATCATCATCCCAGAGTTCCAGAGCCTAAGTTCCAGAGTCAAGATCTCCTCATTCCCAAACTGAGATTCATTCTTCTACCAAGAGAATGCTTGTTCATCGATAAAACAGTGCTTGACAAAGCTTGGATTGGTGCTTCTCAAATTTTAGTGATAACATAGGCTCCCAGAGGTAACTTGTTAAAATGCAGACTCAGATTCAGCTGGTCCCAGTGAAGCCTGAGATTTTGCCTGTTTAACAAGCTCCTCAGTGACTCTGATGCCGCCAGTCCACCAGCCACTCTAAACAGCAAAGATTTAGAAAAGGCTTAGCATGAATTAGAATAATAGAACTCTTATGAGGGCAACTGCTCATACTTGTACTTCTTTCGAGAATCCCCTTTTCCATCTTCTGACACTAACACCTAATTTTTCTCAGACCAGCCCCTCCTCCCCTACGACGCGCTGCTAATCCAAGGTCCTGGAGTCTGTCCAGTCATTCCCTTTGTCCCAGCTCCAGCCATGGGCTTGTGGACTAAATGTGAGCTTGTGATTTGGGTAGGGTTTATGGCCCAATTGTGAGCTTGTGATCTGATTTGGGTAGGGTTTGTAGTCCAAGTATGAACTTATGATCTAGGTGTGCGTTTATAGACCATGTGTGGGTTTATAGGTCAGAATGTGGACTTGTGGTCCAGGTGTGGGCTTGTAGGTCAGGCCTGGTAAATCAGTAAACTCTATGCCCCTAACCTCATCCATTATATTACCAATGAGCACATGACACAAGCAGTATAGACTAAAGACATTCCAAAGCTTATATCATGAAGAAACATAGTATTTTCACCGGACTCATTGAGAGCTACAGTAGCAATGACATTCTTTAAAAATACACGCCTTAGAGGGACTTCAGTACCTCAGAATGTAGATCTAGGGAGGGAGAAACTGTTTCCATCCTCACACTATTGAATAACTGGATCCAGTTGTACCTGAAGCCAGCCAGACCAACCTCCTGGACCTATTTATTTCATGAGCCATAAAATCCCTATTCTTTTGTGAGTTGAACTTCTGTCACTTGCAACCAGAAGAGTCTTAGTTAATATAGTTTCAGTCAGAAAGAATTAGGAAAGGGTTACTTATAAGAAGTCAAAACCTTTGGTAAAATGGCAATCGATTAACAAGCTACCCAGAAACCTCTAAACTCCCAGAAACTGAGTATTCCCAGGTCTCCCAGAAAACCTCACTAAGCCCCAGCTGCTTTCATAAGCAGGGGAAAACCAAAGACTTTGAGTTCCTTCAACCCTGAGCGCTCTGTCTCTATTTTGAAAGAATGACTTCTAGGGAGAATCTCTCCTACCCTGTACATAGAAGGCGCATGACTTTGCATTCCTGTGCATTCCTTTTACATCATAACCCCTTCCCTGAGGAGTATGTCATCAGGCACACTTGGGCTTCCTTGCCTTCTGCATGACCTGAACCGTTAACTTCACATTTCATAGCCTCCCGAGCTATATCTTTATGATATGGACAGGGAATCTCTCCTGTTCAGTTCCTGTGCAGATAAATGAGATGCCACAAGTGGGTTCCAAGTCTGTCACGTCTCAATCTCTTTCTCTGTTTCTTGCCATTTCATTATTCAGAGCTTCTACTTTCTCCCTTCTTTAATTTTTCTGATATGACTATTCTGAAGGAAAACTCCACTTGCCTTCTTTAAGAATCTTTCCTGGGCAACACCTTCGAGTCCCCTCCTACTGGGGGAGCTCTTTCTGTCCTGTCAATAAATCCTGCTTTCTCACTTTTTAAAAAGAACTTCTTCCTGACTGTAGGATCCCTACTGCCAACCAAGAAGAGACCCATGTATCCCCCATCTCTCTCCACAGACTGTCTCCTTGGCCAAACATATCAGGGTCCCTACCCTCATGGTAGTCAGTTGCAGGTTCAGTCAACTCAAAATTAACTCTGAGGGCAAAGCAGAAGTATGCAGATCAGGAGGCTATAAAAATATGTATCTTCAAAGGGAGCTATGATAATATGAGCTGGTGGTCTCTCCCTGGAGTCAGCGAAAACCTCTGCCTAAAATGTGGGTGGCTGCTGGCAGCTGGGAGTCTCGCAACACATCCATGCTGGCTAACCCTTCAACATGAAATACGCCAGCAGAAGATGAGAAAACAATAAACATTTGCAGGGAAAATGGAGGGAACATACCGATAACCTTTAGCTGATATGCATAGTGCAATGTGACCACTCTATTCTTCATTCTGTTTCACTGTCTGACTGGTCTCTAAACATTGTACCACTAAGGACGCCGAGATATAGGAGCCTGGAGAAATGAGCCCTACAGGAACTTCACTTCCTTTTTCTTGATTCTTTTTTTTTTTTGGAAAGATGACATACCAGGGTTGAACCCATGTGCTTAAAAGGCAGTAGTTTGCTGAACAACAGTGTCCTGCACGTCTCACAAGTTTGCAGTGCCTCTCATCCAGAAATACATCTTAAATCCAACTCAGTGCATGAATCCTAAAAGCATCATCTCATCTTCTACTCACCAAGGTCGCCTGTAAAATGGGAGACCCATGGTGAGAGACACTCACAGACAGATATTTTAGGATGAAGAGAAAACCAGAGGTGAACAGAGAATGGATGAGGGACCCAAAGGGCTAAGTGCCAATCCTGGTTCTTTTAATAATGAAATGCTTTTCCAATTGGTCTCTGTTTCACTCTTGCTTTCTCTAACCCATTGTTCACCAGGCAGCCAGAGGACTGTCGCAAAATGTAAATTAGACTTGTGGCTCTTCTGCTTAAAAGCCTCAAAAGATTTATCCTTATATTGATGCCAAATCCCAACCCTTTGTAGCTTCCTTCATTCCAGACTCAATAATTTCCACCTGCTTTCTGAATACAATAGCCTTAGTCACACCACAGATCTTTGCATTTGCTTCATGAAATGCGGCCCCTCTCCCCCAACTCTGCGTAATCACTTGTTTCCCCAAATTCAGGTCTTCATGCTGCTGTTACTTTCAAAATAGTTTCTCTGACCATCCTACTTAACACAATACAACCCCTCATTTTTTGGTTACATCTTCTTGTTGTATTCTTTCCCCAGAGAGTGTTGGTCAGTCTCAGAAATTTTATGTTCAGTCATTTTCTGTTCCTTTTCATTTTCTTTTCTTTTCTCCCATTGTGTCTGAAATGCAATAGATAATAAATAATGTCTACAAATGGCCAAACTAGTTGTATTGCTTTGATTGAATTACCTAATTCCTCTGGGTCTCAATATTTATACTCATAAATTGTTCATAATATGAACTCTTTACCATATGGACTGTATTTAAGATTTGAGATTGGAATAGGTGAAAAGGTCAAAGAATGAGACAAGGGATTGGTTCTTAAAGGGCTAAAACTCTGGTGACATAAAACAAACTAAGAAAAAATGAGTTAAAATACAGAAGATAACTAATTTAGTGAATAATTATATACTGTCCATGAATTCAGATGGTAAAAAAGGGCAAATGCAATTCTAAACAGATTTTCAGTGGAAATATTTGTTTGGGGCTCCTTGGTTCTCCGTGAACAGGGAATTGGACACGACATCACACTCAGGACAGAAAGGCAGTGTTTTATCATGAGTAAAGCGGAGATAGTCCACTCCTAAGAACCAAGAAGGGTGGTCTGTTTAGAGAGTGAGATAGCCTCGTTTATTTCTTTGGTTTGTTTTTTATAGTTTACTTTTCTTTGTCTTAGTTTCTAGTCTCATTTGTTTAGTTCTTTCTCAAGCTTGTTTTCCCTTTTTATGGTTGGGTTATCCATCCTTTATGTGACATTTGACATAAACTAATGTTTAGATATTGTTAATTCTGCCTTGTTAAAGTTGCAAATGTCTTTAAACAATTTCGTGACTACACGTCTTCTATCTTTTCATGATGTATTGCTCATGCATGCAACGATCTCTAGTTTACAAGACCAAGCTAATGATTAACATAAAACACAAGCCTGAAACTAAATATCATAAATGGAAAGAGTTTACATTTTTAGGATTTTAGAGTTTCAAAAGAGTCCAACAAGTTTACTCCTTATCTAGGTTTGCAGATGTTTCTTTAAAGATGTGTAGCCCCTCCAAGCTTCTTGGTTATTAAGTGGTTTAACATGGCTGGTTGTCCTCTCTCAGACATTAGCAGTGACTTGCTAGATAAAGTCGGCCTCTCTAACAGGTTACATTGAGGAAGAGGGGCATAACAACATTCCTAAGGGCAGAAAAAGAAAAAAAATGTACATTTAAATCCAAGTGGCTTTTGCATTTTGCCCAGTTCATCGTGAAAGAAAATTTCTAAAATGAGTAAATAACTAAATGTCAGCTGGCTTCCTATTTTCTACCCTTTTCCCTCCTTGTCCCCTGCTCTTATCTGCTTAGCTACTTAACAAGATCAGTGTCTAGAAGACTTATGGAAGAGTAGATATTTGAGCTGAGCTCTGAAGGATAAGCCAGATATGGAGAAATGTCTCATATTATTGGTTTACTTATAGATAATTTTTATTTAACTCTGGACTTGGGGTACTGTTACATGGGCCATGGCAAGACATAGATTACAGCCAGATTGTCAGCTTTGACCTTGGGTAAAGTGATTGATCTCTTTTACCCGTGTTCTCATCTGCAAAGTGGATTAATAGAATGAACAACAAAGAATTGGGGAACTTGGCTTATTAAATTAGATTATACTTTAAATTATATTATGCCTGTGAATGTGTGAATCACTTCTATTAGGCACTCATGAAATATTTTAAAAATAAATAAATAAAAACAGAATGGGGAATGCAGGAGTAAATGCTTCTAGTTTCTAAATACCATGAACTTTGGGCCATTCACTTTCTATGTCACTCTGAGTCACTTCACATTCCTTGACTGTTTATCCATGCCAGGTTTGGTATTTGTCTCCAAGTGACACTTAGAAGCTCATAGTCATGCATACTTCCACCTCTTTTTAAAATTCAATATAAAGAAAGAAGTGTAAAAACAGAGGTACTTCTCATGTTTCTAAGATTTAAAATGCCCAGGGATAAACACTAAGACTTTCAGAAATTTCTTAAATACTGAGAATATTACTAGGGAAAATGTCACTTCTCCTATAAATTATTGTGAACAAAATGTTTTGGTCTCCAAGTTTCCTCTAAAAAGGATTAGGTTGATACCATGCTATATTCTAACAAAAAACTTAAACTTTGTTCAGACTTCTTTCTTGCCTTTAGTTAATACCAGCAATAGAAGATGTTTTTGTTTTATATTTTATTTTAAAGATGTGGGTTACAATTCAGGATTAAGTATACAAGTAGACATCGTGCACTGAATGTTTTGGGCTTCCCTTTGGTCGCCACTTCACCTGGCTTGAGATTGGGTACCCTTATTAATATTGTTGTTTTTTTTTTTTTTTTTGAGTTGGCGTCTCACTCCGTCGCCCAAACAGGAGTGCAGTGGCCGTTTCCAGCCACTGCAGCCTCGACTTGCTGGGCTCCGGCGATCCTTCCGCCTCAGCCTTCCAAGTAGCTGGAACTACAGGCGCGTGCTACCACGCCCGGCTGATTTTTTTGATTTATTGTAGAGATGAGGTTTCGCCTGCCCAGGCGGTTCTCGAACCCGCGGTCTCAGGCAATCCAGTCACCTCAGCCTCCCAAGGCGCGGGATTACAGGCTGAGCCACTGAGCCCGGCTCTTTATTAATATTGTATTCCCATCCCCACCTTGGTAGTATCCTGCTACTGCCAATCCCTTTCTCATAGTGTTATGGTAAATGTTCAGGTCCGCTTATGAGTGAGTACATATGGTACTCTGTTCTTTGTTTCTGTGATAGATCACTGAATATTATAGACTCTAAATCCATCCAAGTTGCTGCAAAGTCCATATGTTTGTCCTTCTTTATGACTGTGTAATATCCCATTGTGTACATGTACGACACTTTTTTACCCAGTCCACTTTCAATGAGTAGCATGGTTGGTTCCCTGCTTTTGCTATTGTGAACAGTGCTACAGTAAACATGTGTGTGCAGGTATCTTTTTTGTAGAATGACTTGAGTTCCTCCGGGTATATTTCCAGTAGAGGTATTGCTGGGTCATATGGAAGGTCAATGTCTAGTTCTTTCAGAAATTGCCACAGCATTTTCCAAAGAGGTTGCACTAGTTTACATTTCTGTCAGCAGTGTAGATGTGTTCCTTTTTCTCCGCATCCTCACTAGCATCTGTTGTTGATTGTTTTATTAATGATGATCATTCTTACTGGAGTTAGTTGGTATCTCAATGTGGTTTTGATTTGCATTTCTCTGATTATTAGTGAGGCTGAGCACTTTTTCATGTGTGTTGGCTGCCCATATGTCTTCTTTTGAGAAATGTCTATTCATAGAAGATTTATTTTCTAGGTCATTTTTTCAGGAAGAAAGGTTTGCATCACTTGTGACAGAGTAGCAGGGTTGGAAATAGAGTGAGTCAAGTGAGACAGGGTCATGTAAATGTAGGGTCTTATCCTGACTGCTTTATGAAAAATAATATTTTGTTTAGCATGGATTTTTTGTGTTAATTTTGTTTTTAAATATTGCATTAAATGTATTAAAATAACGTATTACTTACCACTGAGTTTTTTGAAAACTTAAATTTTGCCTCTAAAGTGAGTCCCTTGCTTGACTTAACTTAGTTCCGGCCCTGCAGCATAGACATTTGACTGTGAAAAGAGAAAGCAGAGCTCAGCTCACTAGAAATAGCAAGTGGTGAGCTGGACTCACGTACCAATACACTGAGTAGACACTGCACCATGCACATTACATACAAATTATGTTATGTTTAAGCCTTATAATAATTCATCAAGGAAACAATTCACCTCTGTTTTAGACATGACATATATTTAAATATAAGTCACATAAAAAATAGTCACAGTAGTAGCGTCTAACTTCTCTTGAATGTCTTGCATATGTCAAGGACTATACTAAAAGTTTCATATCTATTCTCTCATAGCAGCTTAAAGATCATCAGAAACTGATATACCCATTCAAGGTAATATAATGGAGAAATCAAAACAAAGCAAAACTACTATTGGAACCCAAATGGGGATGCCAGATAAAATACAGGATATACAGTTCAATTTGAATTTCAAATAACCTATACATGTATATAGTACATTGGGCTTTAGGTATCTATGAGTTTTGCATTTGTGGATTCCACCAATCACAGAAAGAAAATATTAGGAAAAAACTATATTTATATTAAATATATACACACTTTTTGTCATTATTCTCTAAGCAATGAAATATATAATTAGTTACATAGCATGTGCATTGTACTAAGTATTACAAGTAATGTACAGATAATTTAAAGCATATAGGAAGACTGTTTAGGTTATGTGCAAATACTATACCATTTAATATGAGGGACTTTAACATCATATTATTTTAGTATTCAGATGGTCCCAGAACCAATCTCTCATGGGTACCAATGAAGAATTGCATAAGTATGTCTCATAAAATATTTGAGATATGCTTATACTGAAATAATTATTTGTTGTCTACCTGAAATTCAAATTTAACTGAGCACTCTATTTTTACTAACTAAACCTGGCAGCCCTAAACATAGGATATCTGATGACAAGAATGCTTATTATTAAGTGTTACATCCCCTTGAGATTAATAGTTCAGACATCCGAAATCACACTCAGAGGACTGGAAATTGAGCTGTTGAATACAAGTTTGTCTGACTCCTAGCTTCCCACTGTTAAACATTAAGCAAATGGCCATGCATTTTTCCTTGCCAAGACAGACCTTGTTTGCTGCTTATTGGCTCCTGACAATTACTATTTTCCCATTCACTCTCAGAAACATCCCAGTTTTGTTCCATAACTTTACATGGTCGCCTTTCCATTAAGGGCCTCACTTCTGTCTAATAACCACTTTCTATGCATGAACCAAATTTGCATACTAGACAGGTGTCACTGACATTGAAGGACACTTACAATTAGCTCAAATTGTAATGTCGAGATACCTAAATGCCAAGAACTTTCTGCACTGTCACAGCTCGTCATTCTCCTACACCGGCTTCCTTTGGTATCTCCATCCATTAAGTGAAGATCTGAGTTAGGAAATGTCCAAACCTTACTTCCTGATGTCATGGCACTCTGTGTCTTCAGTGGGTAGTGGCATCTAATGCCATCCCAATTCTGCCTCCTCCAGGAAGCCTTTCCTAGCCTATTTCCCAGGCTGATTCTATGCACCTCATTCATGCTCCCGCTGCCTGCCTCTTGCAGTGGTAACAGCACTTCCCACACGCCCCTGTAATTGTGTCTTCTCTAAGTTGTAGATTTCCTGAGGTTGACTGCTCTCACTTGACTACGGCTATGGCAGAAATATACCAGTTACCAACAGATGTTTGCCGAATGGATCAAAGTTTAACTAAACAGACACACAAAGAAGGCCCCCAAGAAGGCAAAGAATGCCCAGGAAATTGATAAGCATTGAGGAGCCCTTGGTGTCTCTGCATATCTGGCCCCGGTGCAAGCATCTGACTGAACAGCTTGGAGGAAGCAACTTAAAAGATATTCCTCCCTGGCCTGCATCACTGACTCCACATGGCTGACCTGCCAAGATCCACAAGGGGCTTCTCTTCTCTCACACTGGGTTAGAGTCAGAAATGGCAATAACCACCGCAAACAAAATAGCAATGCAATCTCCTCACTCCTGGCCATGTATTGTGACTCCTTCAGGCTCAGTCTCTCAGTGAAAACACATCTGTTGCATCTTGGCTCCAAGGTCCATAAATAAAGGGTGTCAGGTTGAAATATGAGGCAACTTCTCCTGGGATAGGTCAGCATCTGGGCCATGTGGTGACAATGCCGTTTCATGAGTGCTATGCTCATCAATCAAAGAGCCCAAATGGCCAGACCTATATCCAAAACAGGCCAGAAGCCCTTTCCTCTCCCTGACAGTAGCTAACATCTACTGTGTGTTCCAATATGGTAGGTCCTCTTTATTTTTTGTGTGCATGTGTTTGTGCTTTTTACAATGACCTTTCATGTTCATAGGGTTGTTATGAAGCATAATTATTATAGTCCTCATTTGACAGACAAAAAAATCTTAGGTACAGAGAGGTTAAGTCACTGATCCAAGGTCACCTAGTTAATGCAGGGTAGAGCAGAGATTGAGCATAGCCAGGTTGAAAACAGGACTGAACCTACAATGTACTTATGCTAATTTCAGAGACTTCCACAAGCAACTTCCTAACTGGTGTTTTTCAGGTGTTATTCCCACAACTTTCTGTTGAGTTACTTATTACAAACCCACTTTTTCAGATGAGCACATTGAGATTCAATTAAGTTAAATAAATTATTCAAGGCCATAAAACTAATTAGCGATAGAGTTGGAGTTCAAACTCTTAGATGTGTGACACCCAAGTTTGTGGTCTCTCTCTCTCTTCTGCACATGTGTATACCTTGTGTGTATCAAGCTTTAGAAACAAATTAATCAATGCAACAAATCTGTGTCTCAACTTCCACACCTGTGAACTGAGGCATTTATACTCAATTATCATGAAAGAGTTTTTTAAATTTAACATGCTCTGATTTGATTATAATCATTTATTCATTGAGCATCAGATTTCCTAGCAACATGGGAAGAAATGAATAGGATTCGTGGCCTCTAGAAAATGAACCCATGAAACTATAATGTGGCTGGTACTGTCATGTCACATGACCCAAGGGAGGTAAAACCTCAGAACCCAGAGGCAGGGTCAAGAAGAGAAAATGAGAAAGGATTTTTTTACTCAGCTATTTAAAAATATCTATTTGGGCCAACAATTTTTTTAGGCAATAGGAGTAAAATGGCAAATAAAATAGACATAGACCCTGTCCTTGTGGTGTCCATTACCTAGTGGGAGGCAGACAACGACAAGAGGGACAATCTGTTGTCAGAAACAATCTAAATGCAGGAGTGGCATCCATGTGGAGATTTTTCAGGAAAAAGAATCAGGGTTTTACAATTCTTAAAACATGAGTAATCAGGCTAGAGGTGAGGGTGGAGGGAAAAGAATGGACAACCAGTGTTCCAAGACATTAGAACATCATGATGTAAGCCTCAAGGAGAAATACCAAAAGCCAAAGCTAGAGAGATAAGCATATGCCAAGTCACTGGGCCTTGTGAGTTGCACCAAGGAGGTGGGGGTTTTGTTTTTGTTCTAAGAGCAATCAGAATGATTGCCTAAGAAATATGAGTAAAGATGATTGCCAACAAACATATAGCAGTTCTGTGCTCTTAAGAAGGTACATAACCTCCACTGCATCAGTTTCTCCCTCAATAAGTGCAGGTAGTAACAAAACCTATCTTCCAGGAGAGAATCTTCGTAGAGTTGACCACAGTTCCTGAGCATCCCGTTATTATTTTTATGATAATTTGATCACCACTATTACCCTACTACATTGGTTAGGTTGGTGTGATCGCCCAGATTTTGTAGTTAAGAAACCTGCATATTTAAGGACTAGAAAGCCTTTAACCAGCTGGAAGATGCTGGAACACATATGTATTCACAGGAATCTTCTATTTAACTTCAGCTTCCTCAATACCTCCTCTAAAGAGATGACTTCTAGGTATGTTTCCAACAGGAATAAAGAGCGGGACATCGGTTCTGCCTGGGTCAGATGATTGCCTGTGGAGAGGCTGGAGAAAGAAAACCACTCACTGGGACCAGGGTAGCTGCAGTTTTGGGACCAATCTTCAGGTAGGTCTGCCCAACCACGAAGAGGAGGATGAATAGCACAGATATGAATGGAAAGAAGCAAGTCTCCAGGGTGTCTCAAAAGTGGCCACTGAGAGTCTAATAGTCCTCTAAATAGTAATACCTGGCTCCAAGGACAATTAATTCATCCAGTGCCCAGAAATTAAATGGAAATAGGCCCTGAAGATATTCAACGCCCTTTGATCAGGTTCTAAGGCTTCCATATAACCTCCAGCAGCAGGTCTGAAAAATGGATGAGTAGTGTCAGTAACGATGACAGGGTGATGCTAACTTTATCAATCACTTCCCATGTGCCCACAAACTCTTCAAGTGCTTTTTTCATGATTAATCCTCACAATTACTGCTGTTTGACCTTGTTGCAAATAGTAGCCAATAGACAAAAAGAAATAAATGCAAAAACACTCAGGATACCGGGCCTGAGTGAGAGTCTTGGCCCACCATCAGCTTAACCTAGACTGTGCATCAACCCCCCATGTTGTTAAGAGCTAACTGCTATGAGCTTCCTGTCACCCACTCTGCTACTTCTGGACCCCATGTGTCTTGTTTATACTGTTCTGAGAGGCAGAGATAGATGATCTTCACATTATGGAAAAGGAAAGGAAGGTTCAGGGAAGTGCAATAAAACTTACTCACTAGTAAGTGATGTCCAAATCATACCAACATGATTAGAATTGCCAGAGCCAATATTTTAACTCAGGCCCATGGAATTCTATGGGCCATAAGCTTTCTATGGCCCTGGGCTCTCTGGAGAGAGAGGTGGTGTCTCGCCCTGGGGAAAGGAAGACAGTGGTGAAGGCCCAGGTAACAGCTGGACTGGCTGGTCCAGTTGGAAGAGATGAGTTAGCAGGGCTTTCAAAACACTGCAAAACTTTAGGCCTTGTTTCCATCCTATGTCTCTCACAGGATTCAAATGTAAAAGCCCTAGATTCTTACCATCTCTGCTTCTCCCATGGGGAATCTCTGTGCCTGGGAGTAAAATGACATGACTCTGTGAGTCTAGCTCTACTATTTACTGGTACCACAATTTTGAAGAGGATCTGCAAAAATTAGGAGAAGAATAGCAACTAAATGCAGTGTGACTCCCACACCAGCGGCATTGACATTACTTAGAGACTTGTTAGAATTACAGAGTCTCAGGCCTCACCCCCAAGTGGCTGACTCTGAAACTGTTTCTTTTCAAGATCTCAGGTGACTCTTGTGCAAGTCAAGTTGGAGAACTATTTTCCTGTTGAATGGGCTCCACAAAAAGCAGGCGTTGGAGACTGAATCCCTAAAACAACATGGTAGGAGCTTTAAGAGGTGACTGAGTCCTGAGAGCTCTGCCCTCGTGAAAAGATGAATGCCATTGCCTCAGGAGTGGGTTAGTTATGATGCGAGTGGGTTCTTAATAAAAGAATGGGTTTGATCCACTTCCTCTATTGTCCTCTTCCGTGGGTACCCTTTCACCCTCTCCCTTCCGTCATGAGATGATGTAGCTAGAAGGCCCATGCCCAGGTCTGTGAAAATACATGTATTTTCTTTGTAAACAACCCAGTCTCTGTGGTATTGTATTGTAACAACGCAAAACAGACTAAGACAACTACTTTTCTTTTCTTGTTTTTTTTGAGTTGGAGTCTCACTCTGTCGCCCAGACTGGAATGCAGTGGCCACTCCCGCCATTGCAGTCTTGACCCACTGGGCTCTGGCGATCCTTCCACCTCAGCCTTCCGAGTAGCCAGAATTACAGGCACGTGCTACAATGCCCGGCTGATTTTTTTGATTTATTATAGAGATGAGGTCTCGCCAAGTTGCCTAGGCAGGTCTCGAACCCATGGGCTCAGGCAGTCCACTCACCTCAGCTTCCCAAAGTGCGGGATTATAGGCTGAGCCATGTAGCCCGGCTTACTTTTTTCTAAGTGTAGGTCACCTTCATTGGAATCACCAGAAAATTCATTAAAATATAGATTCCTTGTGTCTACCAATTGCGTGTCCATCCCCCAGGGAGTACCCTGGAATCTGAATTAAAACAAGTTTCCAGGTGGTTCTTTTTTTTTCTGAGTTGGAATCTTATTCTGTCACCCAGGCTAGAGTGCAGTGGCATGCTCATGACCAACCCAGTGTCGACTTGCTGGGCTTTGACGATTCTTTCACCTCAGCCTTCCAAGTAGTTGGAACTACAGGTGCGTGTTACCATGCTTGGCTATTTTTTGATTGATTGTAGAGTCGAGGTCTCACCAAATTGCCTAGGCTGGTCTTGAACTTGCAGGCTCAGACAAATACACTTGCCTTGGCCTCCCAAAGTGCTGGGATTACAGGCTGAGCCACCGAGCCTGGGATCTAGGTGGTTTTTATTTGTTTTGTTTTATTTTGGTTTTGGTTTTTTTTTGGTTTTTTGGGGGGAGTTTTTTTTGAGTTGGCGTCTCACTCCGTCGCCCAGACTGGAGTGCAGTGGCCGCTCCCGGCCACTGCAGTCTCGACCTGCTGGGCTTCGGCGATCCTTCCGCCTCAGCCTTCCGAGTAGCCGGAACTACAGACGTGCACTACCACACCCGGCTAATTTTTTTTGATTGATTGTAGAGATGAGGTCTCGCCTGCCCAGGCGGGTCTCGAACCCGCGGGCTCAGGCAATCCACTCACCTCAGCCTCCTCAGGCACGGGATTACAGGCTGAGCCACCAAGCCCGGTTTAGGTGGTTTTTAATACACACTAAAGGGAAGAGCCCAATTCTAACTTACTAGGTACCTTCATACTTACGGGGGCCTTAGCAAACATGATTGGCAGACCCTCTAAACACTGATTAGATTGGAGGAGAGTCAAATCCCTTCCTTCCAGGGCTGTGGAGAAAAATTAATGGACACAATTGATGCCAAAGTGAGAATTCCCTCATAAAGCCCTATGTACATGCAAATAATTGCTTCTACTGTGCCCTGATTTGAAACAGAATGTGATCATTGTCTGGTACAGGGCTCTTAATAGCCAGAGAAAATTGGTTTTAGTATTCTAACTAATGAACAAAAAGACTGTGAGGCAACAGAGGGACGGAGAGACTGAGAGAAGAACAAAAATAAAGATAACATCAGGTTTGAAAAGAAGTGTTTGTGAAAGACAGAGACAGAGAAAGAGATAATCAAAAGCAAAGAAAGGAGGTTGGAGAGACTGAGGCAATAACTTGAAGGAGAGAGCTAAATCCATATAATATAGCATATACATTTATAAGAGGCCTCCTATGTAAAAGAATATTTACATATACTTGCTTGTCCTAGTAAGTGTTGAATAAAAGCACTTTAGAATATACTGAAACTGATTTTGAGGAGCCACATCATATAGAATGTGCCTGTAGCCTTAAGTTCTAACCAGAACCAATGCCTTCGCAGCTGGATTATAACTCTGGCGAGTTTGAACTCTGCTGTTCATGAGAAGCCAGTATCTTCAAAGAAAGCCCAGGGTGGCCTCTGAGCCAGGAAACCACACTCTGGGTGACCTTTCAGCTTTCAAGTGACCAGGCTGGAACCACAGTCTTTCACTTCAGATGTACTCTCAGGTGCTCGTGCTGCTGCCCAGCCCTTGTTCCAGCTCTCTCAGCCAGATGGCAAGTGGCCTACCTCTCCCTCTGGGAACCTTCTGGAACACCGCGGCTGCCTCTTCCTCTGCACCTGTACCCAGAGCCGGATCCCTTCTCACTTCCTCCTTTCTCTGGCCCCCTCAGGTGTTCTCATGTTTGCCTGCCTGCCTACTTTGACTAAACTCTTGAGCATGTGTCCTCTTGGTACAGAGCTAGAGAGTAACTTGTCAGCTTAGTTCTTGGGGACCAGCACTGTGCTTGTTACCTAGGACAAGTAAAGAATGAATAAACGAAATAACAATTTCCCCCTTGTCTGAGATTTAGCCACAACTCAGGGGCAAATATCTAAAGAGATATTTTCACCTAAGATTCCATCACTATATCTGAAATTCTCCTCTCTCATCCTCATAAAAGCAGATAGCTTCTCTGAAGAAGGCAAACAGAGGACAGAGGTGCCACAAGTTCTCCTTCTGAAATAAGATACTTCTAAATTCCCACCTGTAATTTCTACATACCATGCACCAAGTTATAAACTGTCACTTGAAAAACAAAGAAACAAGCAAAAACGTATCTCCCATAAGCAAGTGTTCAAGAACAAAGCATGAGGGCCAAATATGACAGCCTCTATATTTGTTGTTATCGAAAAAAATGTGATATGGGCAGCTTACCCAGCTTGCAAACTCTCCATCAGTGAGGAAATATGTCACTTCAGGCAAGCTACTTAACATTACTCTCAGAGCCTCAGATTTTGCTTCTACTGAAATAGGAGTAAAAAGTCAGTGCTGTCTAGCATTCTTGTGAGGATATTAACCTCCTGGCAGAGTACCTAGCGTAAAGTAGTTGCTCAATAAATTCAGGTTTGCTCTCAGTGCTTTGCAATGGTGTTCCTTCTCCTAAAATTCTCAGTCTGCCCTGCCTTCCCTTGCAAAGTTCTTACTTTTCAAGACCCAGATCAAAAGCCACCTACTTACACATTCAAGGGTACCCTCCCTATAAGGGTAAGTACAATCCTCAAACTGCAATAAAGAAACAAGGCGCCCAACTCTCCCGAGGACACAGCCATTGATCTTCAAAGAATCTGATCAGCTGCTTACCTTGCCAATGGGGCATCATTGTGAAGTGATTTTCTGTGAGAGATCATGCTATATTGATCTGGTGGGAGGCCAGAGGCCCTGAATGTTAAAAAGCAACATTGGGGTGTTGCAGTGAGGGGAGTAGGAAGTTTCCTATTTTATAACTCTACTGGAAGATCTGATAACCAGTAGTGCTCAGGGACAGCATGACTGTGGTGGCATTTCTGCTTTGTTTGGAGCCACAAAAGAAACCCTTGGTCTTCTGGATTGTAGCTGGTAGGTCTTGTTATTTCTGGTGTGGAAACCATGCCCATTTGGGTCCATGGTCAGCTCAGGGCCCTGCCCTTTGCTCCTCTGAGAAACCGGCAGAATCAGAAGCTGGTATGCCCAGCATCTTTGATGTGTTTGCTTGCCTACCCGTTCAAATATTAATTTACTTTGTACTTATGCCATGCATGATGCTGGCTGGAATGGAAGTCTCATACACATACAAACACACACAGACACCCACACAGACACACATGCAAATTAAATATAGTTCCTGGCCTTAAGAGGCTTATGGATTTGTTAGGCAACAATTAGCACAGAAACTATAAAACTACAACAATGACAAGAGTTGAGGCTTTGGCATAAGAACCACCATGGGCAAATTCTTTTTCTGTCGGGTACTTTTTATGACCTTAGTGAGTTATTGAACCTCTCTAAGCTTCTATATTTTGATCTTTAAAGCATGTGTGGAGTGTGAAGGAGGTACAAATCTTGTTGAGATAGCTCATGGGAATTGGAGATAATACATAAAAGCTTCAGGCAGGTGGAAGGTGTACAATATAAAGTAATTGTTGTCAATGCCTTTGGTAGACCTTGCCTTGAAATTTTCATATTTCTACGTCATATATATTATCTCATGAAAGGGGAAGTAGAGATTTATTTGAATCTTCTATATATTTCTTATACCCTAGTAGGTACTTTACAAAGATCTTATGTCTTTTAATCTGCCTAGCAATTCAATGAGGGAGGTGGGAGCTTAATACTGGTCACACACAAGAATAAGGAGAAAAACATACACTGGGGAGTCTTAAAGGAAGGACGGTAGGAGGGGTCAGGGTTGAAAAACTACCTATTGGGTCCCAGGCTCACTGTTTGGGTGACAGGCTCGATAGATGTCCAAACCTCACTGTCACACAATATTCCCTTATAACAAACCTGCCCATGTACCCTATGAATCTCAAATTAAGAGAGAGAGAGAGACGGGGGGGGGGGGGCTAGACGGAGAGAGAGAGAGAGGAAGAGAGATTTGGGGAGTGAGAGTGTGTGTTGAGTGGAAAAAGGCAAAAAAAATAATGAAATAACAAAAAATAAAAAGTTCC
>CAUYQG010247656.1:0-16475 GCA_963574415.1 Tarsius wallacei | reverse complement strand
CGGGGAAGGAGAGGACTTATGGGCCTGGCTATTCATCCTTTCCCTTTTGCAGAGAGCGGGAGCTGTGGAAAGGAGAGGACCCAGATGACTCCACTGCATACAAAGGAGCCTGCAGAGCAGGTACTTGACTCAATTTTGGGGAAGATTATTCTCACATTGCACAGGTAGGGGTAGGATTACCCCAGTCCTCTGTGATGTCTCCGTTCAACTCTGCTGCCCACTTCCTCTTAACCCTAGGAGATGGCTAGGCTGCTACTGACAGATGAGGAGAAGAAGCTACTGGAGAAGGAAGGGCTTATTCTGCCCACGGCACTTCCTCTCACTAAGGTAAGACTCCCATGAGTGAAGCAAAGGCTGGAAAAGGATTGTGAGTCCAATAGGCCAGTTCTGTATTTTTGTATCTGTTCTGTTAATTTTGTATCAATAGCTTGGAAAAGGACTGAGGTGAGAAATTTAGCAAAGTTGTTGTTAACAGGAAGTTGAGACAGGGAGTTAACAGGCTAGATGCAAGGGCGGATCCTGGCTTTTGTGAAGCTTATACAAATTTTGGTTGTTCTCTTTAAGAAAAAAATAATTCAAAATTACCAGTGCAGCCAGGCTCAGTGGCTCAGCCTGTAATCCCGCGCCTTGGGAGGCTGAGGTGAGTGGATTGCCTGAGCCCGCGGGTTCGAGACCTGCCTGGGCAACTTGGTGAGACCTCATCTCTACAATAAATCAAAAAATTAGCCGGGCGTGGTAGCGCACGCCTGTAGTTCCAGCTACTTGGAAGGCTGAGGCGGAAGGATCGCCGGAGCCCAGCAGATCGAGGCTGGGCGACAGAGTGAGACTCCAACTCAAAAAAAAAAAGAAAAACCAGCTTTCTGGCTCCTAGGTGGGCTTCATTCTACTCACTCACAAGATGCTAAGATTAACAACTCCCAAGAATTTGTTTTTCAGGGTCCTGGTCCAGCCCTTCTTAGGTTATCACCTATGTCACAATAATTTGTCTTTCAGCTACGGGCCCAGCCCTTCTCATCTATGTGATGAACCACCCTTGACTGACCATCTCATCTATCCAGTTGTCAGAGACATGAGAAACAAACCCGATCACCATGGTGACAACTGTGTGTTATCACACTCAAGAATGTTTATCTGCTTCCGTAAAGAAAAGTCTTAAAAACTCCCAGTCTCAAGTGTTCGCTGCATTTCATTCCCTTTAAACATCTGGCTCCTTCTCTCCCTTGAGAAGTAAATACATTCTTTTCTAATCTACTTTCTAAATAAACTTTTTTTTCCGCCTAAACTACCTTCTATGCAATTGTTTTGCATCCCACGGCATCAACTCAGCTCACCAAACTAACAAGAATAAATACACACTTTTTAATAAATAAAGTCCAGCTGGTTGTGTGTGTGTGTGTGTGTGTCCCTCTCATATGTAACCAGACTACCACACAACCATGTAAATCTTGTTTACGTGGACTGCCTGAACATGAGTGTTCCAAGCTTAAGTCTTCAAGTTTGAATAAACTATCTTAAAATGTCTTTCCAAGTTTGGTATCTTTTTATCAACATTCCTGAGAAGAAATGATTATATACAAAATAGGAAGCTAGATTAAGTTTTCAGGCATTCAGGAAGCCTGGAGCTCTTTCTGGGTGTTTACATTTCAAAAGGCATGGAACCCAGATTCTTGGAAACATCTCTGGGTTATAAAGCTGCCAGCGGTTTTATTTAACCCATGGAGAGTTTTATTTACAGTCAAAAGTTGTGAGAAAGGACTTGGATCCTCTTGTCCCCAAGAAAGACTCTAAAGATGAGGGTTTTTTTCTTTTCGGTTTATAAACAAAAATAATTCATATTTACTTACTGTTTTTTTGCTGCATGAGACATTTTATTAAACTTGTTCTATTTCAAAGTAGCCCAACCTTTATTTTTACTTTCAGTCTCACTTAATAAGAAACAAGGTTTCAAATTCAGTCCTTCAATTGACACTAGAGCTTTACATTCAGGAAAAAAAGCAAGTATAAACTTTTGATCGTTTCATTTGCAAAATATTAATTAGACTGAGAAAGTTGGGGAACACAAGAGAAAAGACAGGCAAAATCAGTGCATTCTTGCCTTATTTCTCTCAGATTAGGGTTGACACATTGACTGATCTTTTTAGGATAGATCTGAGCCTATATCCCTGAAATGTGCATAAGAATTTAATTTTAAATTAGGTTTTAAATTGTCCAGGGATTCGTCAAAAGTGTTCACATTCTATTAAATGGCCATGACATGGAAGAAGCAACAATTCGCATGTTTGTCTTTTTTCTTTTCATTTACTTTCTTGCCTTTTCTTTTTCTTCTTATTTTTTAGACAAAGCGTTTATATTAAAAGCCTGAGTGGCCTTTTCATTAATATAAGAACTTCTGCCAGAGGATTTTAGCTTTTAAAACTAATGTATGGCATAGGGACAGAGAGTGAATTTGAAATGTGCAAGGTAAGTGAAAGGATAGAGCCCCAAATGGAATTTCTCTGACCTCCTTAAGCCAGACAATACTTTCCTGGAACCCTGTTCAAGTCACAGGACATTAAAATCTCTTAAAGAATTTGCCTTTCAGCTATCAGACCTACCCCTTCCATCCATATGGTCACCAGGGAAGTGACAGACAGACCCCATCACCATGGCAACAGTCATGTGACTAACCACCCATCTGCCTGCTGTCCATCATCATGACATCAGTACCCGCGCTTATGTGTTCCCTTCATGATGACATGAAACAGACCACTACCTAATCACCTTAACGAGGTGCTCTCATCAAAGAGAAGGTTTAAAAGGCATGCAACCTCAAGCAGCAGAGACCATTGCTTTTGTTAAGCTCTGGCCAGGTCATGTGAAGGAACTATGGCCACCATGATTTTATCTAAGCTTTGGTTCCCTCCCCTACCTTGGGGAGGTGAATCTCTTCTCTCTCTCCAATTTACTTTCTAAATAAACTATATTTTCCAATCTAACTTCTATGCAATTCTTTGCATCTTTTGCATGGCACTGGATCACAGACACCCCCTAACCTGGACTGACCTAACAGTAGGCAAAATATAGCAAAATGGACACACACTACTATTAACACAAGCAAAAAAATGAAGAGTTTAAAAGGCATGCAACCTCAAGCAGCAGATAATATCCTAAAAGCTTTATTTTTGTCCCATGGCAACCAATAATCCATCTACTCACTTAAAGATAACTACTATCATTAACATCAAAGATTAGGTTTTCCTATTTGTGAAGTGTATACAAGTAGAGTCCAAGAGTATGTATTTTATTCTGTCCAGCGCATATCATTTAACGTTATGGTTGTGATATTCATTTGTATTGTTTGTTGGAACTGTAATTTATTAATTTTATTTATATTATTATCATATAATAGAAATACTAATTTAATTTATATATCTTTGCCTTTTACAGATATACCACAATTTATTTATCTATTACCTGTGGATGAACATCTGGAACATTTTCAGTTTGGAGCTGTTATAAGTACTCCTGCTATAATCATTTCTATTTTTGGTGTGCATATGAGCACTGTTGTATGTACAACTTGGTAAGGTCAAAATTGCAGGTTGGTAAAAATAATCTACCAAGACAGCTATGAATTTAGAAAGGCAGATTTATTTAAGGGAGGATTCTCTGTGAATACTACAGCAGGCGACAGCAGAGAACAGCAGAAGGGGAGAGAGGCTACTTGCTATCTACAAAGAGCCAGAGGCAAGAGGGGAGTTTTATCGTTCTATCCTGGAGAGTTTCTTTGTGCTGTGGCAGGGAAATTGGTGACATACAAGGAATTTGCAAGAGGTAAATTATTTATGTATGATAGGTTTTACAAGATGGCTGACTGATTGTGGTTTTCTGTTTTTTAACATAGGATTAGTTAACTGCTTTTTGTCAGCTAAATCAGTGATCCCCAACCCCCAGGCCATGGACCAGTATGTGTCCATGGCCTGTTAGGAATCAGGCTGCACAGCAGGAGATGAGTGGCAGGCAAGTGAGCAAAGCTTCATCTGTATTTACAGCCATTCCCCATCGCTCACATTATCTCCTGAGCCTCCTGTCAGATGAGCAATGGCATTAGATTCTCATAGGAGCATGAATCCTGTTGTGAACTGAGCATGTGAGGGATCTAGATTACGCACTCCTTATGAGAATCTAATACCTGATGATCTGAGGGGGCGCTGTGATGACGAGTGGGGAGTGGCTGCAAATACAGATTAACATTAGCAGTGAGGTTTGACCGCACACTTCCCCTCTTCCCCTCCCCCCGTCCTCCATCCTTGGTAAAAATTTTCTTCCAGTCCCTGATGCCAAAAAGTTCAGGAATTGGATGCTGAGCTAAAACTTAGTTTGCAACAATGGGTTACAGCTGTTTAGCAAGCTTTTACAACTTCTGTTGGGGTTAACAAGGTCCTTATAACATCTGTGAAATCTCACCCTGAGACTCCTCTCCACATTATAATGTATCCAGTTATGCTGGCCTGATTGGGCCTTGTATTTCTCCACATGCATATTTTTGATGGATATATACTTAGGAGAGAAACAAGTACATCAAAGGGCATGTGCTTTCACCGTTAGTGGATCATTCCACAGTTTTTCATTGGGTACTTTCAATACTCTTTAAACTCATAAAGGTTTATAAAACAGAAATCACTTTTCAGGAAGGCGATTACTAGTCTGAAAAAAAATTGTGTACCTTTAATGATTTTCTGCTGTCTTCACAGCGAGTCATTACATTTGTTTGGAGTTAATGTATCCATGGAAACTAGCCAAACAATGAGTACAATGGACTTTGTTGCCAGTAGAAATTTTTGACTCAGTATCTCCAGCAAGAGGAGAAAGGAAGGAAACAAGAAGAGGACAAGATAGGAGAGGGAAAAGAGAGGGGTAAAAAGAAAAAAAGGATGTTGATTCTGCCAAACTTCAGTGACATATGCAGAGTGTGTAATCTCAGCAAAAAATGGGCACCACGGTAAAAATAACAGTTCTCCTCTGTTAAAATAAATTAGCATTGACCTTCAGATTTGATCATTCCTCCCACAGTTTGAGAAAGATTTTTCCTGGGTAGCTGGGTCACTCACGGACCTAACCCTGGTGTTCAGTTTGGGGTTGGAGCACCTGAAGTAACACGGGAAAATCTCATTTAACACAACTTCCAGGGCATCCTGGAACCTTGGACCATTCCAAGAGCACTCGAAGGAAACAGGAATGAGAAAATCAGAGCCGTCTACACCTCCTAGTGTGAACCTTTTTCTTAGCCATGCTAATCATATCAACTCCTTTTAATCAACACAAGTACTGGCTTTGAAGGCCTTGGTTTTATAAAAATAAGTTGGAAAAATGCAAATCTATAGCTTTTTCCCCCAGCACAGTCTGATTGACCTGATACCAAAGTCACAAGTTTGAAGATTATTTTACATAAAAATGGACCACCCATGATAAGTGTTGGAGAAATGTATAAAGGGCACTTTCAGCAATGAAGATTATGAATATTCCACATGCATACATGTCAACTATCAGATGTCACAAACCATGGAGGGAGGCCAAATTAGCTAACCAGTGTTTTAATTTCACAGATTAGCTCTCAGTACCAAGTTTGAAGACGTTCTTTTTAGTTGGCCTCATTTGCAAGCCCCTGGACTAATGGGACAAAGTCACAGCAAGCTGCAGAATGTGGAAGAGTCTAGAGCTAGACCCTAGATGCCTATTATCACCCTCAATGGTGTAGCAGAAAGCAACTTATATTAAGTTAGGACTGGAAGAGGAGGAAAAGCACAAATAGTCTGAACCGCTGTAGGGGGACAAGCAAGAGGGTAACAGGAGGCCCCTCAGGGAGTGGCATAAGAGACTGAGGCAGGATATTCAGTGTAAGTTAAACATAGATAGATACATTTCTTGTGTGTAATTTTAACTTAAGGAAAGTGTTCAGACATTTTTCCTCATCTATGACACAACAGGCCTGATCACCCTGCAGGCTGGAATGCAGACTTACCAGTACAAGCCTACCCTTTCAGTTCATGTTTAACATAATGATCACTGTGAAAGTCTGTCATGTTCCCTGTCAAACTCTCCCTCAGGAAAAACTCACCCCTTAGCTCATCAAAGGTGAAGAAATGGTAATCAGCCCAACCTTTCAGTACATAGTTAACATAATAATCACTATAAAAGTCTATCAAGTTTCCTGTCAAAAGCAAAATGTGTGTCCAGAAAAAGTCCACTCCTTAGTCTATCAACTATCAAACGTGGGGAGATGGTAATCTCTTAGAAGCAGATACCTCCAGCCCACCTCACTCTTTAGCATAATAATCATTGTATGGATATATCAAGGGTGATAACAGGCAAAGGTGCAAATTTTTTTTTAAGATGCCCATGCCCCCCCTCTGGCATGTCTCTCTCTCTCTCTCTCTCTCTCTCTCTCTCTCTCTCCCTCCCTCTCTAATAAATTCTTTTTTAAAGCTATGCCTGTCCCTCTGAAATGCTTTTCTGTAGTGAGCCAGAGAACACATGGAGCATCTCACCACACCCTACCTGGCAACAAGACCATGTTGTTTTCTAATTACTTACATGAAATGCTAAAGTCCTATATTCTCATTTTAGAGGAAGTTTCTTTCCAAATATCCACCCTACAAATATAAAAATCTCTTAAATTCTAATTTCTGTCCAAGTTCCCAGTTCAGTAAATACTGAGCTACAGGCAGTCGTTCTCTCTAGTGGCTCAGCTCCCATTCAGCCTGTGAAGACGTGTCATATTTACTAGTTAACTCACCAACCTAGTTCATTGCCTCACATTTTTGGCAGTACCAATTTTCTATGTTTCTCCGTGGTCAGCAACATTCATAGTGCTTTCTGTTTATTTTCAGCTTTATGTGACAGCGACTACTGTCTTTCTTATTAAAGAATATTGTAAGCCTATAAGCCTGCTCAAGATATTTGAATCTGATAGAAATGTAGAAAACTAGCTGGGCTCAGTGGCTCAGCCTGTAATCCCACACCTTTGGGAGGCTGGGCCACTTGGGAAACCTCATCTCGACAATAAATCAAAAGTTAGCCGGGCATGGTAGTGCGCGCCTATAGTTCCGGCTACTTGGAAGACTGAGGTGGAAGGATCGCCAGAGCCCAGCAAGTCGAAGCTGTGGTGGCCGGGAGCGGCCACTGCACTCCAGTCTGGGCGACTGAGTGAGACTCCAACTCAAAAAAAAGAAAAAAAGAAAAAAGGAAATGTAGAAAACTATCAAATAATACCTAAAGATTAAAAATGAATATTGAATAATCAGTATAACAAACCTTGTTCTGAAGAATAATCAACTAAAAATAATAATAATCTAGAAATCATGTCATATTTGCCTGCTATATCCAATACAATTCCAGCAAGACTTCTGGAGAACTGATGCTAATTTTTACTCTGAAGAATTGACTTGTAAGAGGAACCAAAGCATTACATTGGAAAATAATATAAATGAGGATTGTTTATTTTCCCAAATATTAAAATAAAGTATAAATTATAGTCATCGTAAAATGTGGAATAAGAATAGTCACACAAAGAATAAGAGATTGAGCAAACAGAAAT
This sequence comes from Tarsius wallacei, assembly GCA_963574415.1. Classification (NCBI taxonomy): domain Eukaryota; kingdom Metazoa; phylum Chordata; class Mammalia; order Primates; family Tarsiidae; genus Tarsius; species Tarsius wallacei. Next base: position 8,899 of record CAUYQG010247656.1, on the reverse strand, counting down.
AAAAGCAACCCTGAAAACAAAAAGAAAAGTCACACAGAGAACATAATAAACGTATGCATTATAAAAAAGAACAGGCTAGTTTTTTAAGGAAAAAATAGATCTATTTCAAATAACTGATATCTAAATAAATTACTCATGAGTAAAAATGTTCAAATATTCCAATTTAACTATTTTGTTAAACAGTGCTGCCTCCTCTCCTCTCCATTGTTTTGTTTTTATTATTTTGGCACACTAGAGTAAGCCCTATGTAAGGCAGTAACTGCATCTAATTATTCTTTATATGCCTCTTGATATTTAGCATGGTGCTGTGTACACATATAATCTCTCTCTCTCTCTGCCCACACACACACACACGCATACACACGCACATATACATTGCAGATTGCTTTTCTAACTAGCTAATCTTCATTTCATTATATACAACAACAAATAATTTTCTGTTGTTGCATACACACGTACATACTACACGGAATTATTTAGGTGAAAGTCATCTTATTCCACAACATTTCACACCTAAAATTTGAAGTCTGTTTTTGGGACTTTAAAATTGGAGACCATACTTGAACCCACTCTTTGTTTTCCTGATTTAATGCATCTTAATTTGTGTAGCATGCCCTTCCATATGATGTCATATATCTTCTTATTCTGCAATTTTAGAGACCTTACCACTAGCTGACTCCATGTACAAAGTCCTCCAGGACTCCCAGAATAAACAGTAGGTGCCAATATAGTAGATAGTTAAGATGTATACCATATACTTAAAGAAATGTGCTCCACATATCATAAAACTCTGTTCATCCATTTCTTTTCCTGATTTTCCAACAAGAAAAACTTTATTTGAAATATATAGAAAATGAAAATGACAAATGTACATAATACATAGGAATATATGTATAAAAATGTACAAAGAATATTCATTGACATGTCAGAAATAAAGGTGATTTGGTTGTAAGGTGTTAAAGTTTGCAACAGCCAATCTCTGTGCCTCTTCAATACTCTGCTTGTAGTCTTTGCCCTGTGTCTATACCTCTATGTGTATAATCAATTATTCAACAGGGTTTTCACATTGCTTTGTCAAATGTGCAAAAGATTCTATCAACATTCATAAGAAATACATATGAATAATAAAAACATTAAAAGATGTGCAAAAGCACTTGTAGAAAAAGAATGCTTAATGAAAGGATGAGATATCCTTTCCCCCAACAGCTTAGTCAAGACTTGGAAGAATAACGTTCGAAGTTGGAAAGGATGTGAAAAATGCACACCTTCATAACATACTTTAAGACACTTGTCCAGGAGCAAATTTGGTAAAAAAACATTGAAAGATGAAAAGATCTCTAATTTCTACCTCTAAACTAGGTTGCCATATACAATATTTTGCAGAAGAAAGACAGACCCCCAAAATGAAGGAGGTGAAGCGAAGTGAAAGGGTAGATTCCATTGCTAAGCCCATCCTTCAAATCTACAGGTCAAGTTTGAGGGAGGGAAGGTTATAAACCTTAAAACTTTAAAAATCGACTGGAATATTTTAACTCTGGAAAGACCAGACTGTCTGGGATCTGTCAAAAGTGTTATTAGAAGTTGGAAAAGAGAAAGGTGATACGGCAGGCTTGAAATTCTTGAAAAACAGTTAAGCATTGTATGTTTGTAGTCCACGGAATTCAGCCTATTCAATGCTTTGAATTATATTCTTTTTCTCTCTCTTCCACCTTACTTAAATTTCCACATCCAACTGAATTGTGAGAGATGATTCTCATGGTGGATATCACATGTAGTTTGTCCTTAATAAAATGTGGATGGAATAAACGACAAAAATTTTCTGACAATCCTCATTTATTTTTGTTTAATTAAATGGACAGGATATCAGATGAGCAAAGTTCAATGCACAATACATTTTTTTTTGAGTCAGAGTCTCACTCTGTGCCCAGGCTGATGTGCAGTGGCATGCTCACGGCTCCGCAGCCTCGACCCGCCAGGCTCAGATGATCCTTCAGTCTCAGCCTTCCAAGTAGCTAGAACTTCAGGCACGTGCCACCACCCCTGGCTAATTTTTTGATTTATTGTAGAAATAAGGTCTCGTCACGTTGCCCTGCTTGGTCTCAAACCTGTGGGCTCAGGTGATTCTCTCACCTCAGCCTCCCAAAGTGCTGGGATTTAGGCGTGAGCCACTGAGCCTGGCCTATATGCATAATATATTTACATAAATGTATTTGCATAAGTGTATTGTGGTTATATAAGAAAATGTAAAGATTTTTAGAAAATGTGCACTAAAATATTTAGGGGTAGATAGGCATTATGTTGGCAACTGTCAAATGGTTCAGAGAGAGAGAAGAAAGTAAATGTGGTAAAATGAAAAAGTGTGAGAAATTTGGTAACAATTATACAGATATACCTTGTATTATTTCATAACATTTCTGTAAGTCTAAAATTATGTAAAAATTGATATTAGACATTAAAAGTACAACTAAGTTGTATTGAACTACATAATTATGTAACCAAATTGCCCTTGTACTACGTATATTGACATAATGACTAAAATGTGTAGAAATTTTGTCATAAAAACGCTTCTTAGGCAGATGATTTTGCTGCACTGATGAAATTTATACACGAAAAACACAAAAAAAGATATGTCCAGTATGTTGAGTCTCAATCCAATCGGTTGGGAAGAGTGAAATCTACTTTACACACAAGCATATTGCAGCTTACAGATTTGTGCTCTGCAAACACAGGACTCAGAATGAATCACATTCTATGTGATTGCCAACAAAAGAGGAAAAACTATGTGGTGACTTATGTTGTATATTCCTACCAAGAAGCTTCCGTGTTGTCCAAAATTCTATTTTTGATGGAGCAATAAAGAGAGCCAAATTCCTCACTTAGAAGCTTACAAGTCTGAAAAAATTCTGCATGAACTAGTTTGGATTCTTTACATTTCAGCCCTTGTTTTGAGCCCACTACCCACATGCCTATGGTGTTGGATGCCTTAAAATATGGCCCTATTTGTCACTTCTGGCCCTGCACCCTCACATCATGACACACAGAGAGCAGTGGGAAAATTCCTGCTAGCCGTTATTACACTGAGACAACTGAAAAGACTTTAAATATTCAAGAAGGAACCTGAAATCACAACAATATATCCCACTAAAACCAAACTATATTTATATCAGCCTCACTCTTAACAAATGCCAAAAAAATGACATAGCCAATCCAATAACATATGAGATAAGAGAAGGTGGCCAGAGGAAGTTGAAGTGGAAAGACATGTTGGTCTATATGATTACAGGTAGAGTAACTTAGTTTTGAAAATAACAGTTGGATTGTGATATAACTCAGATACCAACTAATTTACAAATTTAAGACATACAATTCAATGGCTCTTAGTATAGGCATCACTATAATCAATTATACAACATTTTTCTTCACCTAAAAATAAGCCCATATCATTAGCATAACTTTCCACTTTCTGATATTCCCAGCACTAGGCAACTACAAATTTGCTTCCTGTCGCAATTAATTTGCCTATTTTGGACATTTCCTGTACATGCAATTACAAATAGGTATTTTATAATTGGCTTTATTACTTTTGATATATAACTAGAAGTGCAAGTGTTGAATCACACAAGGAACTACTAGACTGTTTTCAAAAGTGGCTGTCCCATTTTACATTCTTTCTAGCAGTGTATGAGGATTCCAATTTCTTCACACACTTGTCAACACATATTATCATCTGTCTTTTATGATACAGCCATCTTAGTGGGTATAAAGAAATGGTATTACTTTGTGGTTTTGACTTACATTTTCCTAATGAAAAGATGCTAATGGCATCTTTTCGTGTGTTTTCGTGTTCTTTATACAGTCTAGATACAAATCTCAAAGGAGATTTGAAAGGTGGATGTACAGCCAATGCCATTCTTCTTGAGCATGTGTGGCCTTATGCACAGTGGTGGCCAGAAGCAATGACTCAGCAGACCTCTCCAATACCAGTTTGGCAGTCCAATGGGCACCAGCTTTTGCAAATCCCCACAAGCTCCAGCTCTTCTGTTTGCAACAGTCCTTCAAGCTCAAGTGTGTAGTGACTATTTGTCTTTCCTCACCTCCCACCCTACAAGTGTTGAACTCATAGACCTGCCCACTCCAACTCCTCCATATCCTTGTGCTAGTTGTATAGTCATGTAATTCCCACATGAAACACATGATTTCTGTAATGCTTGGCAGCAGCTCGGTTTTCCTGAACAACATTTTATGAGTACAAAATCTTAATATAGGAAAAATAAAACATTTTTGAAAGTGTTCATTGCCCTGTGTCTCTATGCGTTTCAAACAACATGAGCATTAGACAAAAGCAGTTAAGGCCATAACCTAACAACATTCATTTAGTTCATGTTTTACTTTATAGAGAAGCAAAACTGTATGGTAAGTTTTTTTTTTTTTTTTGAGTTGGAGTCTCACTGTCGCCCAGACTGGAGGGCAGTGGCCGCTCCCGGCCACCACAGCCTCGACCTGCTGGGCTCCGGCGATCCTTCCGCCTCAGCCTTCCAAGTAGCTGGAACTACAGGCGCGTACTACCATGCCCGGCTAATTTTTTGATTTATTGTAGAGATAAGGTCTCACCAAGTTGCCCAGGCGGGTCTCGAACCCGCGGGCTCAGGCAATCCACTCACTTCAGCCTCCCAAAGGCGCGGGATTACAGGCTGAGCCACCGAGCCCGGCTGGTACGTTTTTTTTTATTTCTTCTAATACTAAACAGATATTTTTACAGATGTGTATGAATTAACAATAGAGATGTTAACCAAAATATTAATAACTACATAAAAGATTATATATTACTGCAAATTTGGAGCCCTGAAAAGTTTTCCAGAATAAGTATATATTTATTTTTATTTTTTTAATTTTTTATTTTAAAGATGTGGGGTACAATTCAGGGTTAGGTATACAAATGCTCACTATGCAGGTACACTTGTTGATGAGGTATGTCCCCTTCTCCAGCAGTTTCCCACTACTGCCAATCCCTTTCTTATAGTAGAATAAGTTTATACATAAATATCAAGTTTGGGAAATATGTTTTGATATTTAATCATTAAGCGTTACTAACCACGAATCACCAAAATAATTATCAGCAAAAAAAAGTAGAGCAGGAGGTATCACACTCCCAGACTTTAAACTCTATTATAAAGCTACAATAATCAAAACAGCCCAGTATTGGTACAAGAATAGGCATATAGACCAATGGAACAGGATAGAGATTCCAGAAGCAAAACCTCAATTTCTCAACAAACTCATCTTCCACAAAGCCTCCACCACCAATCACTGGGGAAAGGAGAACCTTTTCAGTAAATGGTGCTGGGAAAACTGGTTGACCACATGCAGAAGATTAAAACAAGATCTCTACTTATCACCATAAACAAAAATCAACTCTAAATGAATCAAATACCTAAATGTAAAGCCTCAAACCGTAAGAACCTTGGAAAATGCAGGAGACACCCGTATGGAAATTGGAACTGACAACCAATTCCTGATAAAAGCCCAAGTGCCCATGACATAAGAGCTAAGATAGACAAGTAGGACCTCATCAAACTAACAATCTTGTGCAAAGTCAAAGAAACCATCAAAAGAATGGGGAGACAACCCACAGACTGGGAAAAAAATACTTGCCACCTGTATGTCTGACAAAGGCCTAACATCTAAGATTTGCAAGGAACTCAAATATGCCCAAAAGAAAAAAAACAACAGCCCCATTACACAGTGGGCAAAAGATATGAATAAACAGTTCTCAAAAGAAGACATATGAGCAGCCAACAGATATATGAAAAAATGTTCAGCCTACTAGTCATTAAAGAAATGCAAATTAAAACTACACTGAGATACCACCTAACTCCAGTCATGATGGCCATCATCAATAACTGAAGAAACAACAGATGCTGGAGAGGATGGGGTGAACAGAAAACACTTCTACACTGTTGGTGGAAGTGTAAACTAGTACAGCCTCTGTGGAAAACGTGTGGCGATTCCTAAAAGATCTAAAAATCAAACTTCCATATGACCCCCCAATCCCCCTACTGGAAATATCCCCTGAAGAACTCAAATCACTCTATAAAAAAGATACCTGCACATGTATATTTATCACAGCATTGTTCATAGTAGCAAGAACATGGAACCAAGTGTACTGCTCATCGAAAGAAGACAGGATAAAAAAAGTGGTACATATACAAGATGGAATATTATGCAGCCATAAAGAAGAATAACATCATGAATTTCACAGCAATCTGGATGGACTTAGAGTCTATAATACTGAATGATATTTCACAGAAACAAAGAACTGAGTGTCACAAGTTCTCACTCATAAGTGGGCCTTGAACAATGATCGTAATACTATAAGAAAAGGATTGGTAGTAGCGGGAAACTGTCGGGAGGGGAGCAGGGAAGTGGGACTGACAGTAGTAGGAATCTGCCTGGGGAAGGAGGGCACACCTCATCAACAAGGGTACCTGCATAATGAACATTTATAAATCTAACCCTGAATTGTACCCACATCTTTAAAATTAAAAAAAGTTAAAAGAAAAAAAGAGTTACTAATTTTTAAATGTTCATATGAGGCTAAAGGTGATATCTTTTACATATATTATCTCAACCTCATGAAATATGAATTGGGCATTGATATATCCACAGCGAAAATGGTGAAACAAATCGACTTTCTTGTGAGGTAGGCCTGCAGCACCCTCTAATGGTGTTGCTGTTTTTTTCTCCACATTCCTAATTTGGCAAGAGTTGGAAATGAGGTAGATTAGATAGATTCCTTCTTGCTCCTCATTTTGACTTTTAGAATATTCATCCTCTTTCTTTAGCTCCTCTATGCCCCCAGCCAAAAGCAAAACAAAACAGCAACAGACAACAACAAAAACCCTCCACAAAAACAGCAAACAAAAACAAAACACATGAAATGTCTTTAAAGCACACTGCATCAGACTATATAAGTCCGAGCTCCCGGACCTCCCACTTCCTCTATATCCACTAAATTTGTGTGTGTGTGTGTGTTTGTGTGTGTGTGTGTGTGTGTGTGTGTGTGTGTGTGTGTTGGAGTTTCACTCTGTTGCCCATACTGGAGTGCAGTGGCACACTGACAGCCACCCAGCGTCGACCTGCTGGGCTCCAGCAATCTTTCCGCCTCAGCCTTCCAAATAGCCGGAACCACAGGCGTGTGCTACCATGCCCGGCTAATTATTTGATTTTATTGTAGAGATGAGGTCTCACCAAGGTGCCTGGGCGAGTCTCGAACCCTCGGGCTCAGGTAATCCACTCACCTTGGCCTCCCAAAGTGCTGGGATTACAGGCTGAGCTACCGAGCCTGGTTTTCACTGAATATTTTAACGGCTGACTCTTCCTTTCTTTACCACTCCTCTTGTTAATCTTCAGAATTTTGGCATTCATTAGACAATGATCTAATACTTTCACCTCTCAGTTCCTTGACCTACTCATATCTGAAAGTCTTTTCCATCATCCACATCAGCCTGGATCTTTTTCTTGTGGGCGACTACACTGCCATAATCTCAATACCAACCACCCCACACAATGAGCTTCTGTCAAGACCTGCCCCAAGCTGATATAACAAATGACCAATTTTCAGTCATCACTTTCTAAAAAAAATTTTCAGCAGCATTTGGCAAAGCTATTACCCCCTTCCTTCTTGTGATATTTTAGTTTTTTGGATGATTTTCTATTATACATTATTTTTCTTTATTAAAAAAGTCTCTGGATTTTTTTTTTTTTTAGATTCTCTTCACTTCTTAATCTCTAATATTGTACTTTCCCAGTTCTTGAGCCTTTTCTAAAAATCCATTTCCACTTTTTATGCCATCTGGTATGGATTTCAATATTTTAAAGTCTAGTTCTTATTTGTTAAAACAGAAAAGCGGTTGATTTCCTCGGTTTGCGTTTGAATTACATTTCCAGGAAATGTTTTTTTCAAGTAGCCTTAGCTTGACCTCAGAGATTAATTTTCAGGCTGGAAATTGTTATACAAAGCAAAATGACAGGAAGTGGGTGGAATTTGGAGGAGGCCAAGGGAGAAACAAACATCATATTTGAGAGTCCCAGCAACTCTCTTTCTATTGTGATAGTTTTTTGGAGTAAGTATAAAGCACCCAATTCTTTTACATCTTTCGAAAAATAGGCTTGTCATTGTAGCTACAGTTGGTCCATAGCCAGGGCCGGGAGTATAAGGAAATATCATCATATTTGAACTTATTTTGTTTGTCCTCCAGGTAACAGTCATAGTGACTTTCAAATTTGGGGGTTAAGGTAAAACACACTTAACATAAAATTTACCATTTTGACAGTTTTCAAATACTGTTCAATCTGGTAGCATGAAGTACATTGACCACGCTGTACAACCACCACCACTCTCTAGCTTTAGAACTTTTTTATTACTCTGAATGGCTATACCCTCTACCCACTAAGCAGCTCCTCTCCTCTCTCTTCTTATCCAGCCCCTGGTAACCACTAATCTCCTTTCTGTCGCTGTGGATTTGACTACTCTGGATATTTTTTATAAATCCACAATATGTGGCCTTTGTCTGACTTCTTCCACTTAGCACAGTGTTTTCCTTTCTTTTTTTTTTTTTTTTGAATTTTTTATTGTAAAGATGTGGGGTACAATTCAGGGTTAGGCATACAAATGTTCTTTATGCAGGTACCCTTGTTGATGAGGTGTGTGCCCCCTCCCCTAGTGGATTACCACTACTGCCACTCCCACCCCACCCTCCCCTGGCAGTTTCCCACTACTGCCAATCCCTTTCTTATAGTATTACCATAGTAGTTCAAGGTCCGCTTATGAGTGAGAACATGTGATACTTGGTTCTTTGTTTCCCTCTAAGTCCATCCAAGTTGCTGTGAAGTTCCTAAT
>CAUYQG010247654.1:0-10296 GCA_963574415.1 Tarsius wallacei | reverse complement strand
AAGTCAATATAGCAAGATATCTAAAACACTTCTGGCTGTAGGTAAGATGAAATAAGCATATGCTACTATGTCTATGTAAGTGTAAGATCTGAACAGAATGCCTGGAGCAACTATTTTAGGACTTGGAAAAGTAATTTGTAGCAGGCAGATTGGGGAAGAAGACCAGAATTTGAAATACCATCCAACCTATGGTTATTTATATATATATATATGTATATATATATATATATTTTTTTTTTTTTAAAATATATATCTTCCTGCCTAATGTCAACACAGCCTAAAACCCAGAAGTGGTCATAAGTGAACAATAGCAAGCTTTAGGAACAGCTTCTACTTGTCTCTCAAAGAGATTTAGGAGCCAGGCTCAGTGGCTCAGCCTGTAATCCCTTGCTTTGGGAGGCTGAGGTGAGCGGATTGCTTGAGCCCGCGGGTCCGAGACCCGCTTGGGCAACTTGGTGAGACCTCATCTCTACAATAAATCAAAAATCAGCTAGGCGTGGTAGCGCATGCCTGTAATTCTGGCTACTTGGAAGGCTGAGGCAGAAGGATCACCGGAGCCCAGCAGGTCGAGGCTGCGGTGGCCGGGAGCGGCCACTGCACTCCAGTCTGGGCGACAGAGTGAGACTCCCACTCAAAAAAAAAAAAAAGAGAGAGATTTAGGACCCAAATGTGCTACTGTAATAAGCAAAACCATTAAGAAGGGTCCATGATTTATGCTCACTATTTATGTGGATTAGTTTCTCTCTCTTTCTTTTCTTCTTTTTAACTTCCCTTCTTCTTTTTTTCTCCCCCCTCCCTCCCTTTCGTGTGATTATGGCATTTCCTTGACATGCAATTAGATTCACTGTTTCAACTTGCTTTCAGTGTTAGGGCCTTCCCCCTCCTTTTACATTCTTACTGATTTCATTTTACTTTGTTGAGTATGTAGAATATCAACATGTTGCCTGTCAAATTATGCAGAAAGTCTACTCAGGGAAGTGTCATCCCCTCCAGGATTTTAACCACATCCTGGCCTCTCTCTTGTAAATAACCAATTTCATTGTTTTCTTGTTGTCCCTTCCTTGTTTTTTTTGACAAATAGAGATTGCATTTTCTCTCTATCTTCCCTTTCTTACACTAAAGGTAGCCTTTGTAGACAAAAGCTGTTTTGTTCTTTTTTATTTAAAAATATCTCCTGGAAATCACTCTATATTAGTTCATAGAGATATTCCTCATTTTTGTTTTTTTACAGTTGCATAGTACTCTAGTGAAGTTTATTAAGTCAACATCCCTATGTTTGGGCATTTAGAAAATTCTATTGTTTTGCAGTTACAAATAATGTTACGAAGAATAGTCTTGTGGATATGTATTAACATATTTTTGAAGGTATATCTTAGGGGTAAATTCTTGGAAGTGGGATTGATGGAACAAGGGGTAAGTGCATTTGCAGTACTGTTAGATATTCCAAATTCCCTCCATCGAGATTGTATTCCAATAGCAATGTATGAGAGGGAGTATTCTCTCACATTCTTGCCAAGGGCAATATTTAATAATTTAATTTAGTCCATGAGTTTTTCAAGAAAAAGTCATATTTTATAATTCTTCACATTTTGGAAGAATAAATTAAAAGCAAAGTGTCATCTTTTCAATCACAAATTTTAAGAGGAAAAACTCCAGTCATGTTCAACCACATCCATGATAAAATCAAGTATAGAAAGTACATGAAGAAAAGAAAACATTAAAGAAAAAATGAGGTCACTAAAGCAGCTTGAGTATTATCGTCAATCAAACTTCAAAACAACAGCCTTCATGAAAATGCATTAATCAGATGATTTCTTTTAATATTGTATCTATGGAAGCTAAAAATATGAATGAAAATTTCTATAATCTTTTTTTGACTGTTAACCACATTTTGTAATTAAAGTTGAATAATTTGTAAAAAATTTGCCCAATTTGTGAAACATAGGTGCACAGATTCTTCTAGAAAATGCACTGAAAAGTGTTTTTTAAAATTTCTGTATTTTTTCACAAAACAATCAGATATTAAATGTGCCACTTGAAAGTGGGCATTTTCTTAGTATTACAAATATGCTGACTAAAGATTACAAGGACAAGTTAGCAACTGAGCAAATTAATAAATGTTTCCTATGTTATAATGTCAAAATTTTAATATTTGACTATTAAAAATGTTAATATAAAATTCTGATTATAATTCATTTTAAATATAAAATTCAGGTCTTCTCATATTTCAAAATTTACCTAACTTCAGCTTGGCAGAATATTGACTTTAGTTAATATTGGCAGTTAAGTACTTAGTCAAAATGGTCATTTGGTACACCTCCAATTTTAACTATTTTATGAATAAAAAAATTAAAGATTTAACCTACATAGCAGTTCATATCATTCTTATTCTTGAGTTCCATCAGCAGGTAATTTGGGGAGACATTAGAAGACTTACGAATTAAGACAGAAAAGGAAGAAGAGGGAGAAAGATGAGCAGAGAGGGAGAAAGGCTGGAGACGAGGCAGATAGGCAGAGAGGCTGGCAAAAGAGAGGAGAAAGACAAAATAGTAAGCAAGAAAGAGAAAAATTTCATCCATATGGCAGGAAGGGATCAATTAGTTAAACCATTTCCCAGGTGTTATAACTGGGTCTATCCCACCTAGGTCATCCCTCTGTAAGAGATTATACCCAAAGCATCCCGCACTTGGGAGTTCTTCTTTGCTTTTTAAAGGACACACACACACACACAGACCCCCCAAAACAAACAATAGCCATCAGCACACATTTCATCTTTAAATCTAGACTAAAAGGAAACTGCAGAATGGTAAAGCTGAAAGGAACCTCTGACATTATCCTGTTCATTTCCTTATTCTGCAAGGACTTGCCCAAGGTCACACCGCTGTGAAAGGTAACTCAAGGCTAGGAATCAGGTGCTTGTATGTCCAGTCCAGTGATTCTTCCAAGAGGCAGGATGCCTTTCCTGCATTTTTTGAATATAGAAATAAAAATTCCTTGTCAGAAAAAAAAGAAGAAAAGAAAAACAAACCCTCAGCTTCAGTGCATAATTTCTAACAGAATACTACAGTAAATAGAATTATAGTTTCTTTTAAAGGATAAGGAAACTTCAACATTTTATTTACTGCACTTTTTAAAAGTTCTACGATGAATGGAGAGAATTTTGAAAACATCTGTTTACCAATTTCCTTCTGGTAACAGAACCTCAGCAGCAATAACTAAATCACCTTCATACTCTTCTCTGTGAAGCCATTAAGCCTAGAAACATGCTGTTTTTGGCAATACAGAAATCAAAGTGGTAGCACAGCAGAGAAGATCTGTGTTAAAGAACAAAAATCCACAGGCTGCTTCAAATATCAACAAGGAACCCTGAAATTTTCTATCAATTTCTTTTCATGGCCTTGTGACATTTTCAACTTAAAACTATATTGCTTAACATCAAGGCACTTTGAGAGAGCTTCAGTTGGAAAAGGTAATTTTTGAGTGAGATTCAGCAGAAAAAGGTAATTTTTCAGAGAGGTTCACTGGAAAAAGGTAATTTTCAGAACCAATTGCTGCATTCTTTTGCTGTTATTTTGTCTCTTTTCTAAGTAGCCCTAATGTCATTCATGGGCACTCTATGTCAATACATCCGTACTGGCTAAGTCGTTTGTGCAAAGTAAGTTTACAGAAACTGTAGCTTTAGGCTATGTTATTCCGGGGCTGTGAAGATCAAACAATGCAATTTCACTTGGAAGTTTCATCAATTTTGCATCAATGTTGATGCTTGAGCTGAGGCCTGCACCCAGAATCATAATTTCAGCCACAAAAATTTCGTTTCTGATGGAAAATCTAATTGCATGTGATGATCGTTGTTTGGTAATACCGTGGCTCTGTAATGCAGCTCTATAAACTCTAGTGCTGACCCTGCGATTGATGGGGAGGCAATGGAGGGGCTTAATAACTGATTTAGACTGCATCAATTCATACTGTTTTGAGATACTAAAGGAAAAATAACTAATCTTAGCATGCACGTTATTATATGTTATTTGTATAAGTGGATGAACAAGTATCCTTGAAAGCTGAGACCTTTCATCTGCTCATTTTGGGAAAGCTTCAATCTTTAGGAAGAAAATTATGCAATTCAACTTTAATGGCTTGAAATGAAGACACTGAAATTATGGGGCTTCTCATATATTTCTCCTTTGATTATATCACCATAGAGAAAATGAAAAAAAAAAAAAACCAAAACTCCTCCAACGCAAGAAGTGGACGTTGAGGGGCATAAAAAGAAACATTTTAAAGCCTCCTTTCTTTTTATTAAGTAAAACAGCAAGCTTCAACAGGCTAGCATCTTATTCTCTTTTTAAAATGATATGTATCTGACGTTAAGTGAATATTAATGGATCTCTTTTCATTAATCTCTTTGTTTTGTAATGTAGCCATTGTGTGAGAAATTGTATTATACAGTAATTGACATCACTGGTTGTATAAACACTGGGATACTTTTAATCCTATGTTTGCTGACATACAGTTTTTTCTCCCTAAAGAACTTCACTGACCACCTCCTCTTCAACAGCTCTGCAGATTGAATAACGACAAATAATAATGATATTTTTATTTAAAATCATCTTTTTGTTATAAGAAAAAAATAGGTATTTAATCAACATTTACCTATCTTCATTTGTTTTTTACACCCATGGGCAGAAAAATTAAGTGAATCAACTGTGATCAATTTTTTTTTTTTTTTTTTTTTTGCTTTTCATCTAAATGAGAGATTTTTCTCTATCCATATTGTCTATAACCCATCAGTGGTCTATTTTTAAAGTTGGAATTGATAACCAGCTGTATTAGTAATAACTCACTGAATATACACCACAATGACATGTTATACATTTCATTATCAATCGCTTAAAAAAAAATTCCTGCTAGTCACAATATATGGCGTATGCTCCCCGGCCAATTTATCTTATCTATTTTCAATTACCTACCTTACTGACAAAGACTTTTTGTCAGCCAGTGCATAAATATTGTATTAAGTAGATATTTTGTTTAGTTTTGTTTTTGTCACGGTATAACACTGAATAATTCTAACTTTGTTGAGAGGGTAGATCTCATGTTAAATGTTCTTACCCATAAAATGTGGGCGGGGGCTTGGGGAGAATGAGGAAACTTTGGGAGGTGATGGTTTCACAGATACAAACTCAGCATCGACCTAGACTCATCAAACTGTATACATTAAACATGTGCAGCTTTTTGTATACCAATTATATCTTGATAAAGCTGTAAATTTTTTTTAAAATAAAGCTTCCTTGAAAGCTCAGACTGAAAGGCAATGAAAAAGTCATATGCCGTTTAAAGTTTGCTCATTGCATTTTACCCACTACACATGTGAATGACCTTTATCAAGAATCTGCATTTCCAACCCATTAAACATCGCTCCCCCATTAACCTGATAGCTATTGACCCTGACAGTTGGCCAGTGTTTACATTTGTGTGGATTCTAGATTAGCCTGAGAATAGCTGTCATGGTGGAAGATGGGTAATTGTGGGAAGGACTCTGTGAAGTGGCTAAGAGGGAAGTAGTGACGTGAATTGGCGCAGATGTGTGCCTATGCCTCAGACATTCAGATCTTTCGGAAAGCCAAGGTTAAGCCAAGACACGCAACTGCAGTATCTGGAATGACTTAGACCAGAGTTTGAGTCCCACCTCTGCCACTCACTGGTTGTGTGACCTTTGGCACATTGCTGACCCCTCATGGCTTCAGTGTAGCTCTTTTGATCCAAATGATTATGTTAGTGCTTACTGGTTGTTGTGAGGTTAAATGAGACAATACATTTATGTGCCCAGTCCAGAGCCCCACAGGTGATGAACAAGGGTAGGTATCATTAAAGTGTGTGTATGTAAAACACAGCACAAAAGGCTTAAAATCAAATGGATAGTCTGAATGGATACTGCATATAGGGTGTCAGAATAAGCAAAATTTATTATACAATATTCCATTCTATGTTGGTGATAATACTTGCCACTCTAAATTTATTATTTGATTAAGATAATTTCTGATGACAATAAAATGTACTCGCTTTTGATGTTTGGCATCGTACCAGAAGATGTGCTCTGATTCTGAGCTTTAGAGGTTAGAGAGGACAGGGTTTCCTTCACTCTCGGGGAGAAAATATTTTACTATCAATGAACTGAGAATGACCAGACAACATAAAGCAGAGCTGCACACATCACACCTTTTTGTATTCCCAGCAGATAGAATACTTGTTGGCACTTAGTAGGGATTCCGCAAATGTTCATTGAGATAAGTGGGTGTGATGGGATGGGATTGTCAGATGGTTTCCCCTAGAAACCACGGCATGAGGCATCTTTACTGTGAGATAACCAAATCACAAATTCCTTTTAATACCTCAATAATTGTTTCTACCGCATGCTCAATTTTGCCTTGTAATGAGATGTGCTAGCAATAAGTGTGGTTTATTTTTCTGTTTCAAACTTTAGGTTTTTAAAACTTTTTAAGACTACTTTTGGTAAGGCTATCCCTTTAAATTCATGCTCGATTTTATGGTTTTTTTCATTTATTATGCAGATACTCTTGTTAATGAGGTGTGCCACCCCTTCCCTGACAGTTTCCCACCACTGACAATCCTGCCCCCACCCTCCCCTGGCAGTTTCCCATAACTGCCATTCTCTTTTGTATAGTATTACGATAGTTGTTCAAGGTCCATTTATGAGTGAGAACATGTGATACTCGGTTCTTTGTTCTGTAATAGATCGCTTAGTATTATAGCCTCTAAGTCCATTCAAGTTGTTGTGAAGTTCATCATTTTGTCCTTTATGGCTACATAATATTCCACTGTGTATATGTACAATTTTTAATCCAGTCCTCTTTTGATAGGTAGCTCAGTTGGTTCCACATATTTGCTATTGTAAATAATGCTGCAGTAAACGTAAATTCATGCTCAATCTCAAATAGATAATTATTAAAAACATTTGTATTTCATAAAGCTGCAATGTCTTAGTTCAGGTGATGAGGACTTTTCAGATATTATACCAAAACTATTTCACAGATATAGTTACAGATTCCACAAGATAGATACAATGTATACAGATAAATATAAATGTATAACATTTATATATACAATTTATAAATATTTAAGTATATTTGTGTATGATCGCATGGATGTAAATAAAGATAATTTTTTTCTGTCCTGCTTTCAAAGCTTTGTTTTCCAGCTATGGGTCATTTCTTGTCATTAAAATCCTAAATGAAATCTTGCCAGACTGACAGCTTAGGTGAGTTTCCCAAATTCCTTTCAAAATCACATCCACTCAGCTCGCCCTTAACAATCCAGTAAAGTAAGGCTGTCATTTATCCTAGCCAGTTGACTTAAAGGCCAATGTGCCAGTCTACAGGTGAAAAAAATGATTCACCACATTAGCAAGAGCAGGGAAATTTAAGTTTCATCCAGGCTTAATTCTTTCCAGGTCTGTCAATGAGAAAAGACAACAAACGAACAAACAAAAAATGACATCAAGACATTTCCTGTTGGGTGATGAAACTTTTATAATTTATAAACCTACCTGAATCTCTGAATTTCTTCACTATGCTTCATTCCTTTGTTTTGGTAGATAGTATGCCATTTTGTTTTGTTCTTGCTTTTTAACTGTGATTGGTTTTTACTTTTTTCCAAAAATGTATTGTGATTTATTAAACTTGGCTGCTACCCCAGTTTATTTGTAACCAAGTTCAGGTTCAGAAGGGTAAGGACAAGTATAATTCGATTAAAACAAAGCAAAAACCCAACTGTCCTTTCTCTTGAACTTGCACTTTGGGGCTATATCAAGTGTGGGGTTTTACCAATTACACCTGAGTTAGCACGAAAAAGACTCTCTCCAACTATAGAATTCACCTCCTTCTTGCTTCTGCTATTCAGTTTAGAGCCACAGGGATACCATCCATCAAAAGAACCTTTCCTGAATAGGAGAATCTTGTTAAGGCTGGCTGTCAACTTGAGAAAACTAATCATGGTATTGAACAACAAAATGATTTTATACTGCTTTTCTCCTTCCCTTCTACTGAGCAGGCCATTAAGAAGAAAGGCCGACAGATGTTCAGCAAGCAACTAAAAATAGAAAACCTGCTTTAAATATCAAGTGTGCCTGTGTGATTCTAGAGTGTAAGAATAGGTCTGGCATCTCTACAAAATAGAATTCAGATTGGAGGCCGAAGTCTGAGTCAGATTTGGCAGTTGAGATGTGGACGACTGGTGGGCAGTTCCTTTAGCCACAGGACTTAATGACTTCTTTACAATTGCTATCTTTTCTGTGGCCAGATTACGTCAAAATGTGTATGTGCTACTAACCGACTTGGGTGTATATTATGTCCTGTGTTAGCTCCGCTTAGAGTCAGAAAGATCGATTAGTGGGTTTGAGTCTGCAAAATAGACTCAAGGCATTTTATTTTCTGCTTGCTGTGTTCTTTTTATCTTTTCTTCAATGTAGCTTTCCTCTCCTGCTTTATGCTATGGTCCTTGCTGAATGCTGATGACCCAATAGTACAATAACGGCCAAGTTGCATTTAATGGTAATCTGGTGGCCACAGCTGCCTGGTTACCCACTGATACTGAGCTGGGTCCCTGGAGCAAAAGTTTTCATTCTTGTTTATACCTGAGAGCAAAATCGTGGAAACATACGTCCTTCAAGTTTCAGTTTCCATCCCTCCTTCTTAAAGCTGCCCTAAGGACCCCACAATATTCCTTCTCCCCCCTCTACAACTGCAGCTCTCTCGTACTCTCCCTACTACACATTCACCACTTAGTATTTTGTACTGCTTTCTTAATGGGTAATGTATGCCAGCAACGTGTTCCCTGTGTATGCGCTATAAATATTTGTTGATTACTTAGATTGTTTGTCCCAGGCAGTGCTGCCTCAAGGTGGATTTTGTCGGTAGAGTGGTGGTTCTTAACTTTTTTGGAGGGGGCAAAACAGCTTTAAGAAACATGCAGGGCAACCCCTTCTGGTCCCCTCCCATTGTGGGAATTTTCTGTTCTCTCAGTACATTTTGCTTTCTCAAAGAAAGAAAGAAAGAAAGAAAGAAACATGCAGATTGCAAACTTTTGTGCCAAAAAAGGTACATCTATACATACACAAAAATCTTCGCATACAGTTTCAGAGAGTTTTCTGCCTCCCTCTGAAGGCCATCTCAGGAAACTTGATTAACCTGCTCAATTGATAAATTTAAGTTTTATCCCGGCTTCATTCTTTCCAGGTCTGTCAATAGGAAAAAACAAACAAGCATAAACAAAAATTTAAAAAACCACACACACAAAAAACATGATATCACGACATTTCCTGTTGAGTGATGAGATTTTTACAATTCGTTAACCATATACCTACCTGAATCTCTGAATTTCTTAACTATGCTTCATTCCTTTGTTTTCTGTGAGGCTCTTAGGTTACGCACTTGTATATGGATGTTTGTATCTGCAGGTGTACGGTGATATAGTGAAAACAACAACTGAAGTGACACTAATCGGATATGAATTTGAATTCAGGTTCTGCCACTTACTGCCTGTGTGACTTTAGCCAAGCCACTTAACATCTCTGGTTGCTAGTCTTCCTTCTCTCCCTCCCTCCCTTTCTCTTTCCTTCTTTCTCTCTCTCTTTTTCTTTCCCCTTTTCTGTCTTATTTTATTTTATATTTATTTCACAAATAATAATTGTATATATTTACGGGGGATAGATGAGGAAAGGAGAGGAGACGCTAGTGGAAAGTTATAAAGTTTCAGTTAGGAGGAATAGTGATCATACTATTGTACAGCCTGGTAACTATAGTTAACAAAAATGCATATTTTGAAACAGCTTAAAGAGAAGAGTTTAAATGTTCTCTTCACAAAGATATGATAAATATTTGAAGTGACAGATATTCTTTTGTTGTTTTTAAATTTTATTTTAAAGATGTGGACCACAATTCAGGGTTAGGTATACAAATGGTCATTGTATAGGTAAAGTGTGGACCTCACTTTGGTCCCCACTTCACTTGGTTTGAGATCAGGTACTCTTATTGATGAGCGTGCCCCCCCACTTCCCCTGGCAGTTTCCTGCTACTACCAATCCCTTTCTTATAGTATTATGATAATTGTTCAGGGTCCGCTTATGAGTGAGAACACATTGTACTCGATTCTTCGTGACAGATCACTGAGTATTATAGACTCTAAGTCCATCCAAGTTGCTGCGATACATTGTAGCAACTTTAGATACCAGTCCCCTCCCTTTGTCTCCGGGGTTTGTTATTGTCGTTTGCCTGTTTCCGT
>CAUYQG010247651.1:0-13655 GCA_963574415.1 Tarsius wallacei | reverse complement strand
TAAGGGCTAAAGAACAGATTTTTCAGGCCAGAAATAATTGAGAGTCAAAGTAGGACTTCATATAGGTCCATAGTACCAGCTGGAACCAGAATCAAGGCAGGTCACACAGGGAGCCATTACAAACATGACTTAATGCAGCAGAGACAAGATCAAGAATAACACCTACCAGAAATTTCACCTGTCAGTTGTAGCAGGACAAGTAGCAACCAGGTAAGTAAAAAACAGTGACTCAGGGACAAGAGGATATCAGTACGCTCCCAAACATAAACCCACATCATTCTCTTCTTCTAATGCCACAACTGTGAGTCAACAAGAACCCTCTCACACATACAAATAGATGATACTTTTGGAAGAGAAACATTGAGAGAGGAAGGCTCCCTAAGAGACTTAGCATTATTATCCAAAGAAGGACTTTGATGTTGCCTAAAGGACCTGTTTAAATGATCATTACAGGTTATGTTTTAAATCATATCGAACCTTTAATTAAAAGTCATACCTACTGACTTGGTTGAAGGCTTGAGATAAAGACCACAGGAGCTACAAATTCTTCAACATTTGAATGATAGATTCACAGAATGAATGCCTTAATGAATAAAATAAATGAATAAAGACATTCTCACTAAGTCACAGAAGGTTATTAGTTTGAGCTAGGTCTAAGGCAGGGAAGAATTATTATATAGAAAACTCATTTTAAAGTTTGTGTGGCCTTTCCACAGTCTTCTTCAGGATCAGGCTGTTCTTTTAAATTTGCTCTTATCACATGGTTGAGTTTTGGACCTCTCTACCTTAAGCTACTTAATCTAGGGAAATTGAAAGTTTACATGTGAATTTAGATAATAGTGGGGCACAATGTATATTGAAATTGAAAACCAATGAAGTTCCTGATTTGTAGCTAGCCTCTTTGTGATCAGCCTTATTTGTTTATGACAGAAAATAGTGTCTGAAGTTTTTATGAATAAGTTGTTTTCTCTGAGATATCTCTATTGTATATTTAGAAATCACTACTACTTAAGATAATGTTTCTGAAATTAACATTGCACCTCATTTGTAAATAAAGTCATTTTTCTGGTGAGAGACATGATGAAAACAGAAAATTCTTCCAACTCCCAGCTAAATACTTATAATACTATGCCTAATTATTAAAAGGTCAGAAGTTTCTATATTATGAATCTGCCTTGTGCCTCATGTGGGCAGACTGGCTACCAAAATGGTGTAATGACTCTGAATCCTCCTGATTCAGAAAGCCACAGCAGCAAGAACCAGCATAGATCAAGCAGAAACAAAGTAGGTCAGAGCTTCCTTTGAAGACCTGTGCATTCTGCAGCATGCCAAATCATATCTCTGAAATGTTTCTGCACCTCTGTAGGAGGAAATCTCCTGCTGGCACTTAGTGAATTGCTTAATAAATGCAATTTGGATATGTTTTCCTTAGAACTGTTTTGGAAGGTCTCTCCCCACTTTTTCCCCCAAACACAATATATATTTTAAGATACTACATAATTAAATCTCTGTATTAATCATTTAGGACTTGAGGAATTTGATATTTTACTCTGGGCTTTACAAAAAGACTACAAAAGCAGAGGGTTTGGAAAGGAAGATGTAATTTCAAATCCCTTGCCCACTGCCAACACAGTTCTGTTAAGTCCATTAGGATTGTACAGTCATAGAACTTAAGAAAAATGTTGTTAAAGCAGGAGGACCAGAATACATAGTGCTGCTAATAAAAAATCAGTGCTGTAAATTTTACCATGGTGAGTGATTACAGTGAGAGAACAAAATAACCTCAGAAACAAACAAATATTAAATTATAAGAATACAACTCTGCCAGCAATTGCACAACCTCTTTCAACATGATATTGACACAAGGAGAACTAATGTTCACGTGGCAGAAATTCCAACAAAATAATCCAAGAACACAGATCAGTCACCTTTTGTTCTGTAGTTCAGGTGTCAGCATTTTCTCACCCTTATAAGGTTCAGTTCTCAGGATTTTGTGAGAACCACACACAAAATTCCTGTGTGTCTGGAATGCTGAACTAAGTAATTAGTTAAGTTGTAGAATGAAAATCTGTATCTTTTCTTTTTTCTTCTCTCCCTCTCCCCCTTCCTTCCTCTTTCCCCTCTTCTTTTCCTCCTTCTTTCCTCCCTTCCCTTTCTCCTTTCCCTTCTCTTTTCCCTCCCTACTCCCTCCTTCCCTTCCTTCCTCTCTCCCTCCTTTCCTTCTTTCCTCTCTTCCTTCTTTCCTTCCTTCCTTCTTTTTTTTTTCCAATATGTAAGATATATACTAGAGGAGACGAAAAAAAAAACCCAAATTATCTTTTTGGAGAGCAGGACACTTGTAATACACCCAGCATTTGTTCTTCTGAATTAAATGGTCAACCAAAGGTTTTATCTGTAAGTTTTGAGATGGTTGCATCACAATTTGCAGAAGAAACTCACGAGTTGTGGTAAACAGGTGACTGGTTCTTCCAATATGACAATGCACCAGCCCACACTGCACTGAGTGTTCAGCAGTTTTTGCCCCAAAACTGCATTTCCTCATGCCCCATCCTCCCTATTCACCTGATCTCGCCTTGAATGACTTTTTTGGGGGGTTATTTTCCAGGATGAAAAAAGTCCTCAAAGGGAAATGTTTTGCCAGGGTGGAAGAGGGGAGAAAAATAAACAACAGTAGCACTAAAAGACATTAAAATCAATGAGTTCAAAAACTGTATTGAGCAGTGGAAAATGTGACTGAGTAGTTGTATTGTATCAAATGGAGAGTACTTTGAAGGTGATTGAAAATTTAAACATAAGAATAAATATACAGTTTTTAATACATAAATTCTGAGGATTTTGGGCTTTCCCTTCGTAAATTCTCAAAATTAGACATAGTGATGTCATAAAAGATGATGGAGTAGGAAGCTCCAGGAATCGTTCTCGCCACTAAAACAACTACTGAGCTGGCAAGAACTGTCAAAATCAACTATTTCAGAGCTCTCGAGTCTAGCCTAACACTTGCATCATCTATAAAAGTGATTAGTGGAAAAAAAGCTGGTAAATTTCGTTGAATTTCAATATTTTATATAGCAGCTACAATTATCCATGCCCAGTCTGACAGCAGGTAGTCACAAGGATGGTGGCCACAATTCTAGCATAGCTTGCTGGTGCCAGGATGGACAATAGGAACTTTGTCCTTCAAAAATCTAGGTTCTATATTTTGAATTGCCTAACAGATTACTGAGGGACTTGCATGGGAGCTGGCTATTATTTCAATTCTCACTTACAGAATTAACTTCTCAGAAGTGTCAGTTGAGGGAATTTAAAGAGATGGAACATTCTTTTTTCTTCTGGAATCTAAATATTTGAAAAACTCTCTCAGGTCACTGTCTGAACACATAGATTACATAACAGAGACTTCAGTTATCACATGTGACCAGAAATATAGACTTTTCAAAGATAGTTTGAAGCCGGGCTTGGTGGCTCAGCCTGTAATCCCGCGCCTTGGGAGGCTGAGGTGAGTGGATTGCCTGAGCCCGCGGGTTCGAGACCCGTCTGGGCAATATGGTGAGACCTCATCTCTACAATAAATCAAACAAATTAGCCGGGCGTGGTAGAGCGCGCCTGTAGTTCCAGCTACTTGGAAGGCTGAGGTGGAAGGATCGTGGGAGCCCAGCAGGTCGAGGCTGCGGTGGCCAGGAGCGTGCCACTGCACTCCAGTCTGGGCGACAGAGTGAGACTCCAGCTCAAAAAAAAAAAAAAAACTAGTTTGGAACAGTTAATAAATAAATGAGTGGCTAGAGCTTCCATTAAGTATCAACAGCAATCACTGGGGAAGGGGGAAAATCTGATTTTCAGAGTTAAAACTTTTATAATATTCAAAATGTCCTGTTCTTGAGAAAGAGAACCACAAAGCATATAAAGAAATAAGAAATTAAGTCCTGCTCACCAGAAAAAAAGTTGGCAAAAGCCATCACTGAAGAAATCTCAGATATTATACTTACTAGATATAGTCTTTAAGTTAACTGTCAAATATGATTAAAGAGCTGAAGGAAGTCATGGAGAAAGAACAAAAGGAAATCAGAATAATGGTGTATGAACAAGTGGAGAATACTAACAAAGAGATAGTAATTACAAAAAGGAAACAAATAGAAACTTTAGAGCTGAAAAGTACAATAGCTAAAATTGAAAAAATTACTAGTCAGTGTGCTGTAGTCTGAATGCCCCCTCCAAAACACATATTAAAATGTGATTGCCAGTGTAATGGAATTAAAAGGT
The DNA here is from genome assembly GCA_963574415.1 of Tarsius wallacei. Taxonomy (NCBI): domain Eukaryota; kingdom Metazoa; phylum Chordata; class Mammalia; order Primates; family Tarsiidae; genus Tarsius; species Tarsius wallacei. Next base: position 9,398 of record CAUYQG010247651.1, on the reverse strand, counting down.
AGGACCTTTAAGAGGTGATTAAGTCATGATGGCTATGCCCTCATGAATGGATTAATGATGTTGTCTCGGGAGAGGTTTAGTTATCCTGGGAGTTTAATAATCTGCCCCTCTTTGTCTTGAGAATAGGCTTCTTTCACTCCATGTAATACCTTCCACGTGGGGTGATTTTCACCAGATGCTGACACCATCTCTTGAACTTCCCTGCCTTGAACTGTGAGCCAAATAAAATTTATAAAAAATTAATTACCCAGTTTATTTGTGTTTTGTTATAGCAGCAGAAAATGAACTAACAGAGTACAACAATAGAACTGAGCAGATACAAAAATGAATTGGCAAACTTAAAAAATAAAAATTAAATTTAAATTATCTGAAGAGCAGGAAAAAAATCAAGAATAATTATCACTGCCTAAGACACCTATGAGACAATATTAAGCATACCAACATACACATCATGAAGATCTCAGGAGAAGAGAAAGATAAAAGGTTAGAAAAAAATACTTGAAGAAATAATATCTGAAAACTTCCAAACTTGAAAGACATGAATCTACTCAGTCAAGAAGCTCAACAAACTTTAAACAAGATAAAAATGAAGAGATCTATACTGAGACTCATTATAATCAGGCTGTCAAAAGTCAAAGACAGAATCTTACAAGCAGAAAAAAAAAAAAAAAGAGAAGCATCTTGTCACACACAAGGAATCTTAAAAAAGGTGAACAACCAGTTTCTTATTATCAGTAATAACAACAAAAACTATAGAAATTTGATACTGGTAGACTTTCCCTACAAGAAATGCCAAGGGAAAAAAATAGAAGAAAATTGCTAATGAGTTCTTTAGTTGAAATGAAGGAAAAGTAAATGGCAAAGATGAAGCCACAGAAAGCAATGAAATAAAGACCATTGGTAAAGGTAACTGCATAAATATAAAGCCTAGTTTTATTGTTAATTTTGGCATATAACTCCTCTTTCTTGTTTTCTATATGATTTAAGGCACAAATGCATGTAACAATAATTATATGAGCATAAAGTGAATACAACTGTAATTTCTGACAGTAACAACATTAGGTAGGAATGGAACTGAATAGGAGAGGGGTTAATGTATGTTATTGAAGCTCAGTTGTTATCAATTCCAATTAATTTGTTATACATTTAGAATGTTAACTCTTCTTTCCATGTAACCACTATGAAAGTACCTTAAAAATATACAGAAAGTGAATAAAGAGGGAATGAAAATGGCGTATTAGAAAAAATAGAAATAAAAAGGAAAAGAAGGAGAGTAGTATTGCAAGAATTGAGGAATAAAAATTTTTTTATGTAGCTATATATGTATGTATATATAACACAATGGCAAAAGTAAGCTCTTATTAGTAACCCTTTAAATACTGTAAATGTGAATGGATTAAGCCCACCAACTAAAAGTCAAATATTGACAAGATTGTTTTGAAAGGACAAACTATATACTGTTTACATGAGATTCACTTTAGACTAAAAATGCAAATTGGTTGAAAATAAAAGGAAGAAAAAAGATTATCCATATAAGCATTAAATAACAACTTGCCTTTTCTGACTAAAAGTTCAACCCTCCTGTCTCCTTGCTTCTCCTAAGGAATTAAATGTCACTTTTTTCCAAAAAATTCCCCTTTAGTTTATTTCTTCCCATGTCCGTCCTGTTGTTTGTCCACTTCCTTAGGATCCTTGCACCCTACCCCCCAGTGCTTTGATGGTTAGGGGCTCCCATGCTCTATGAGCCTTGGGGGGTATGTACACTTTTCACTAGTTTTCAAAAAGTAGCATTAAGGTATAAGAGTGATAACAGAAGAGTATAGAACTACTAGCCATTTTATTGACAGATCCAGAGCTTTCTCAGCTGTTTTTGACCACCACCTACTGAAAAAAAAATTTTCATATGGGTGTTCATTCCATTTCAATGCCTCCCTTTAGCATCTCTGCAAGTCAAGGGAGAAAATGAGGCTTAATGAGACTCTTTGCTCACAGGGCCTAAGTAGTGTTCTCTTTTGAAACATTTATTATCCCCCTTTAATTGTGCAAGACTCTGGTAAATTTGTTTCTTCTTATGAATGCAATAAGTTATGAAATGTTCATTTTCTCCATTAACCAAAACACATGAGCAGACCATTTCTTCTTTAGAGTTCCAAGGGTATCTTTCTGTTCTCATAAATCTGGGACACCTAAGCAGCCGGTGATGACTATAGGTGCTATTTTTCTTTCTGTAGGAGGATTATCTGAGGCTTTCTGTTGCTTCTGACCATCTTGTGCTTACACAATATTGCCTAGTGGCATTATTATTGATGTAATTTTTTTTCTTATTCACAAAGCTTGTAAGAAAATGTGCTATATTCTTCTTTTTGTCACTGTCTCAATACCTACAAGAGTATCACTTGTGAAATAATCATATTTTATCAGTTCTATGGCGCCATTTCAGTTTTTATCATTTTGAAATTACAGTTGCATGTTCAACTTATCAGCATTTTTTTAGCAGCACATAAAATATTAGACTTACATTATAAGTGTTATACCTTAAATTTTATAAAATAGGTAGATATTAACATTATTATAGAGGAATAAGTTAATGACTATGATATATAAGGAAGTTGCTAAAGGAAATGTAAGAGAAAAGAAAATCATTGGTATAGATACGAATATAAACATGGATATAGATATGTATATACATATGCAGATATCTTAACCACTTACCATTTAGCAATAATGGATAGGAAAAGAGCTTTTTCACCTTTTAAAAAAGAAAGAAAATTTCTTCTTTTTGTTTGGGAGGAAGATGAGCATGTGATATTAGGTATGTGTTACTTCAAGTTCAATAGGCAGTCAGTGGTACAACTCAGAAACTCTCATTTCAAGGGTGGTCAGCTGGAATTAAATCTGCAAGGACAGAGTTAGTTATTACAATTGTGTTAACAGTCTTTATCCCCATCAGTATTAGATAGAAGCTTTACAATTCACATAGTGGATGCTAGCAACCGCAACAGGTTCTTTTTTTTTTTTTTTTTTGGCTCAGAGTCTCACTCTTTTGCCCAGGTTGGAGTGCAGTGGCATAATTATGATTTACCTCAGCCTCCAACTCCTGGGCTCAGGTGATCCTTCTGTATCAGCCTCCAAGTAGCTGGGATTACAGGCACATGCCACCATACCCAGCTAACTTTAAAAAAATATATTTTTTGTAGAGAGGAGGTCTTGCTATGTTGTCAAGCTGGTCTCAATCTCCTGAGTTCAAGTGATCATTTCATCTCTACCTCCCAAAGTGCTGGGATTAGAGTTGTGAGCCACTGCATCCAACCTTCAACAGATTCTTATTAGTGAAATTAGTTGTATCTAAGATGTGTTCATTATAAACAGGATGTAAAATTCCAGCGAACTTTGTAGTTTGGAACAATATCATGAGTTTGTTCTCCAAACACTTTTAAGATTTCTTAGTCATTTTATTCTGATAAAAAATTAGCTAATTTATGCTTTTGAAATGTTACCTATGATGGTTTCATCTGCTTACAAATAAAGGGTTATATGTGTGGCTAGAATTTGATCTGTAAATTCCTGTCATTACAATCATCTACAAAATAAAGTAGTACTTACTGTTCATAACACTCATTTAGCTCCTATTGGTGGTTTCAGAGAACTATCAAAAATAATCCAAGCTTGAGCATCCAAAATTGGCTTATCACAGGTCAAAATAAGTATATAAGTATGACCATGTGGATATTTATATATTTATTCTTCTCTCTATTTAATAATGCCAATATTTAATGAGGAGAAAAAATGCAAAATAAATGCAGGGGAATTAAAACTGCTATGTGTTAGTTCTCTTCTAATTCATGTTGTGACTTCATCTTCATTGTGATAATATTAAGGGGTAGGGCCTTTTGAAAAGTGATTAAGTTATGGGGGTCTCTTAAGTCACACCTTCATGAATGGCTTAATACCCTTATAAAAGAGGCTTCTCAAAGAGTTTTCCCTCTTGTGATTCCTCCTTCCATTATGTGAGAACACAAAACGAAGGCGTCATCTTAGAAGCAAAGTGACATGGTCCTTACGATACACTGAAACTGAAAGCACCTGATCTTGGACTTCCAGCCTCTAGAATTGTGGGAAATAAATTTCTACTTTTTATAAATTACCCAGTCTGTGGTATTTTGTTATAGCTGCACAGATTAAGACAGCAATAAAAACTGAAACTGGAATTTATAGATTTAGTTTTGCTCTTTCTCTGTACTCTAAGAGAACAGAAGAACAAAGTGGCTTTACAAGACTTACAGCGAAACTTGCTTGCAATTGACTGGAAATGGTTTTCTTGAAACATGCAATTATAAAGGTTACTAGAACGAGTGTTGGCCATGGTCCTGAGCACCCTAAGCATCCTACTTTTCCAAAAGATTCAGTAAGAGACCTCTCAGACTACTCACTGAGGAGCTTGTCCTTACAACATTGTTCTCGTATAAAACTCCAAATCATTTATTTCATTCTTTAGAATACTCAAGAGTGACATAGATGCTTGTTAAATTACATATTTTTGGACTGTAGCTTCAAGATTTTGCATTAGTGTGGCTAAGGTGACACTCAGAAATCTTTATTTCAAGCACCTACACTCAGTGACTTGATGGCAGTGGTCTGGGCTTGCCGTTTAAGAAGTACTGTTTTAACCTATTTGGGTACCTTTGTTCTCTGATTAGTGAGAAGGTCTGAATATGAAACGACTGATTCTAACTGGGCCAGTGCATGTTGCAGCCATAGAATACTATAAAACTGTAGGGCTTTGGGACCTTTGACATTTCAGATGCCCTAAAGCCCTAATTGGGGTACCAAAAGAGTAGGTTACAAAAGAGAGTTACAAAAGACATCAATTCTGAAAAGATGTTGATTGGCACTTAACAATAATAAATATTAATTTCCTTCCTTACTGCTCAGAAATGATTAATGGCTCTTTATTTATATACAAAAAATGCACTTCAAACTATCAAATGAATAAATTTCAAATCTGTTATCTTGGTCACGTCAAAGATGAAATATCTTTATTTGGGGGTCGTTCATTGCTGGACATGCTCATTCTATCTCTTTGGAAAATGCTCCTCTCTGACATGGCAGCTTGTTATGAAAACAGAAGTTGGTTAAGTAAGGGAAGACTGAAAACAATTGTATGATGGGAAAGAGTTTTTTTTTTTAAACCTTATTAACTTGACTAAAAATGTACTTTTCAAGTTGTATTTGTGATATTGCATTGGTTGCTCCCCTAAAGTTGGCAGGCATCATGAGGGTGACAAATTCTCTCTATGTTGATGTCAGATAGGATGGCACTGGCTTTTTCATGTTATCCAGAAAGCCTGGGGATATAGCTGCTACTAAGTGGGGTATCTTTTTTTTTTTTTTTTTTTATAGGAAGTGGCACTTTATTACGCTGGCCATCCCACTGGGCCTGAGGGTCTAATGCGTCCAAGTCGAGCCAAGTGGGGTATCTTGATGTGGTAAAAATTTTTTGGTAAATAATGACAAAAAGGTTAAAGAAAATAGTACAAATTAATGATAATGGTATCTTGTTATACCTTGAGCATTCTCTTGTGCTGAATCTACATCTGGTTTTTTAGTGAAGGTTTTAAATTTTCATAAAAATGATCATTTTTACTTTAAAAATTCTTTATCTTCTGAGTCACCTTTGGAGCATATTAAAAAATGATGTAGGCCTGATCTTACCAGCAACTGAACCAAGCCCTGAGGATGAAAAAAAAAACCAAAAAAAACAAAACAGAAAGAAATAGTTCTAGGGTCCTGCCATCAAGAAGCTGAAAACCAATCTGGGAGTTAAAACTATATTTTAAAAACGCTACAAGGAAGCAAGAAAAGGGTTAGCAGCATAAATACAGTGCTGCAGAAACACAGAAGACAGAATTGTGATTTTGATTGGGGATATCAAGGAAGGCTTCAATGTGAAGGCAGCATTCAACCTGAACCTAAAGGATAAGAAGTATTTTATCAGTCTGAGATAGGAGTAGGAGGATAGATTCCTAGAATGGATAAATGCTTATGAACAATCTTACTTTCCACCCATAATTTAGTAAATGCTATCATGTAAGATGTGAAAGAATAATCATTTGGGGTATTATGTTTTACTATATAAAGACAATTTTGTGTATTCAAGGCCTTACATACAGGTTACATTTTTATTTACAGAACATTCTCAATTATTCTTGTGCACATTACCCACATATCAGATTCTATGAAGGATATTTGAATTTTCAGGTTGGCTTTACTGCTCCAGGATCTAGCCCATAAGTACCAAACGCCCGACCAACAAATGTTTTGGGGCTACTGGAACCTGCATGTAGCATATGTTAGAACAGCAATTCTGGATTGAGGGGTGAAAGAGGATAGCAAATTATTGGGAACAAGAAGAGGCATATGTGACTTGAAAGAGAATATTCAATATTGTAATATAATTTTAATATTTGAAAAATGGAAAAGAAAGCCTGTGCTTTTATAATGCAAATTACAAAGTGCAAATTTCTCTCTGAGTAATCATAGCTGGTGGGCATACTTAGAAGAAGATAGAGTGAGAAAGAATTCAGAGTGAGCAGTGTAAGATACATGTTAGTTACCTGCAAATGCTTTCCAGTGTGTTCAGTATAATTTATACTGTCATTTCTATTGCATATCTTGCATATATAAATACATTATTTCTGAAACTGTACATTTATTTTATTGAAAAATAAAGTTTAAGTGTTGGCTATGAGTAAGCACAGTCCATTGTGTTCTTATCAATGAGTACAGACATAAAACCAGAACAGAAGGCAAAGGACAGGAATTTGATAATTTAGGACACCTATCTGATAAGTTTGAGAGTAAATAGTAGTAGTAGATTGGGGAAGAATATTAGAATGCCAAGTGCCACCACATTAGAAGTGAGTTTAACACTTTTTTCTTTTAGGCCTCCTATTGCTTGTTTACAGATCTGGCTGCAGTTGAATATGTGCATGGCAGAGCAGGGTAACTAAAACCTAGCTGGAGGATTGGAAAGAATTCTATAGTAAATGGAAAGTGTTGGAGAGATTGCAGAAAGAGATAAACATGGGACAGTGATCTTGCAAGGTTGTTTATAAACTCCTGGGCTCATCTGAAACTCCACATGCGTGGCTATAACTGTAATAAACATACAAAAAGTACTGGAAATGAAAATAACAGACATAACACTTTTAGGTCCCAGGCTGAACCACTGAATGACACATATGGCATAGAGCTAAATAGCAGTAAAAAAAAAATATTCCGAAAGCTTTGAAAGTGACAAGATATTAGAACTACAGCTCACAGAACAATTTGCAACCCAAGTTTAAATTTGTCAAAACCATTGCCTGCTAAAACAAAAATATCAATATTTCTCACAGGACTTAAACAAGATTCAGAATCTTATAGCATAATAATAATAAAATGTCCAGTGTACTATCCAAAATTGCTAAACATGTGAAGAACCACAAAAATCTCAACTTGCATTAAAAAACCAATCAATTAATAAACACCAAAGCTGAGGTGTCAAAGATGTTGGAATTATCTGATGAGAATTTTAAACATCTATTACAACGATGCTGCAACAAGTTTAAAACTTCTTGAGAAGAATACAAAGTAAATTTCTATAAAAAATAGAAGAAAAGAAGAACAAAATGGAAATTTCAGAGATGGTTTCAGAGATGAACTATCAATATAGTTACAAAAAAAAAAAATCACCGGATGAACTTTATAGCAGAATAAAGATGAGAAAAGATAGAGTCAGTGAGCATGAAGATAGAAATTATCTGAATAACAAAGAGATAAATAATTTAAAAATATACATATCCTCAGACACTTGGGGGTGATATTTAAAAATCTAAAATTTGGGTTATTATAGTTCTAGAATAGAAGAAAAAGAGAAGAGTGATACTGAAAAATTATTTGTAGAAGTAGGCTGAAAACTTCCCAAATATGACAAAAAAACCTACAAATTCAAGACTCAGTGCAAATCATTGAGGAAAGAATGAGAAGAAAAACAAGAAAAGAAATTCATGCTCGGACAATCAAACTGCTGAAAAATAAAGAAGAAGGATAAAATCTAGAAAACAACAATAGTATAAGGAACCAATTATTTGAATGACTAGTTTCACATCAAAAATCAGAGGTCAGAAAAATCCCTACAGAAAAGGTGAAAGATAACATTTCTACACTTCACTGAAGGTTGTAAAATATGTATTCTAAGTACACTGAAAAGTCAAGTGTGTATATTGTAATCCCTACAATCATTTCAAAAAGTGAAAGAGATATAGTAAAAAAAAAAAAAAAACACACACACACACACACACACAAAACCCCCCCACAATGGATAAATGGGAATATGTTTCAAATCATGTTCAAATAATACAAAAGGAGGCAAGAAATGGAGACAAGAAAGAGAAAAAGAATGAATAAATAAACTAAAAAAAAAAAACCTGAATTCAAACATATCAACAATTTCATCAAGTGTGTGTGGACTAAATACTCTAAAAACAACAATAAAGCACGTACACACACTACCAAAAAAAAGAAAAAAGAACCTAATATCCCTCATCAATACAGATGCAAAATGCCTCAACAAAATATTTAATAATTATAAAATAGCTACTATATGAAACTGAAAATTAATCATGACCATCAGGTATTTATAGCAGGAATGCAAAATATAGCGGTATTCACTTAATATAATTCATGATATGAACAGAAAAAATAAACCAATGTAATAGTCAAGAAGAAAAAGCACAAGGCATATAGTTTTGAAATGAAGAAATAAAATTGTTTCTGTGCACAAGTGACTTGATTGTATACACAAAAAAATCCCCCCAAAATCTACAATACAGATATCAGAACTAATAAATGAATTTTAAAAGCCCCAAAAATATGAGACCAATTTATAAAAATTAATTATGTTTATACAAACTAACAATGATCAATTGAAATTCAGAAATTTTTCGAGTACCATTTATAATAGAAACAATAGCAAAAATAAATACTTAGTTATATATCTAGCAAAGAATTTGCAAGATTTATAAGCCTAACACTATAGAATACCAATGAAAGAAATAAAAAAGGATATAAACAAGTGGAGAAAAATATTGTGCCCATAGATGGAAAGAATAAATAGGATAAGATGTCAGTTCTCCCAAATATACCTATGCAGTCAATGCAATTCTACTCAGAATTCCAGCAGGATTCCTTCCTTCCTTCCTTCCTTCCTTCCTTCCTTCCTTCCTTCCTTCCTTCCTTCCTTCCTCCCTCCCTCCTTCCCTCTCTTCCTTCCTTTCTTTCTTTCTTTCCTTCCCCTCTCTATCTTTTCCTCTGACTCCTCTCTTTCTCTCTCCATCTCTTTCTTTTCATCTCTTTTT